>VYZR01090925.1:0-15611 GCA_013400675.1 Oxylabes madagascariensis
TTTGTTTGTTTTTTCTTCTCATGGCTGGGGAGAACAAAGCAGCACAGGACATGGCTGCACCATGATGTGTCCCAGAAACACATTTATCCCAACAAAAGGCTGGCAAAATTGCACCATGAACACCTTGTGCCTCACATCCTTGGGATGGCTTCCTGCATGCTGAAGAGGAAAGATGCCCACATCTCACTCCAGTGAGGCAGTAGAAGCAATCACAATACACATGCCTACGTGTGACATCAGAGGCATCTCAGGTCATGTGCCCTAAATTACCCTGGGAGATGGCAAGGGTGATTTGTATTCACCTTTCTGTCTCTCCTAATTCATTCATATTTCTTTTAGTGAAAGAGCAACTGGAAGGTAACTGGAATAGTTTGGAGGAATTGGGCTCAGACAAGACTTGCATCCCTTGGAAAAAGAAAAAATTGTGAAACTATTCTCATTTTTCCTTACAGAATTTCATTTGCTAATAAAAGCAGGGAGGGAGTCATTAGTTCTACTTTCAATAAGCAAATGTCATGTTTTGATCATTCTTGAACAAAGCATTTCGCTTTAACATTTAGAGATGACTGCTCATGCTGAGTATTTCAAATTCAGTGTCAGAATTTGGAATACAACATTTTAAAAAAATTTAATTCCAAATGAAACATTTTAACCTGTCTGCAAATACACGTGTGTTCTTCCATTCTGGGGAACAATGTGACTTTTTCAGGTCTCCAAGCAAGTGTGAAGGCAGATTCCCAAGCCCTGCACAACACAGTGGTGTTGTCCAGCTTTCCTTTTAAAGGAGTGTCCCTGAAATGTCTGAGGATCAGCATGACTGCTCAGGCTGTGCTTTGGTCAGAGTAACATTAGCTATGGCATAGGAAGGTTCAGGACACAGACCTGGAGGAATGGTTTCCATCATGCAAACAGAATGAAGTGGAAGCCACATGTTTTTTTTCTCATCACCATGAGTATTCAACCCAAGGGACTTCTGTGGGGAATGTCTGGGAATCTGAAGGTAGAAAGACCCATGAAATCACCTAGAGACCAGTGCTCTGTTCAACCTAGCTTGAAATTATTATTTACTCTCTTCTTTTAAAGACTTTGCAGTATCTGTCATGCACACAATGAGTGTCTTTCACCTCTTGAACAAAGCCTTTTCAAGATGTGGGGTGTTGCTGTTATATCCATTTTAAATTCAAAGGAAAAAAAGGTTCCAAGAGGATCTACCCAGTCCTACCTACAAAGCAAGGAGGGGAAACTTTAAGAGAGGAAGAGGGTATATGAGTACTGCCTCAAACCCTATCCATTCTGTCTTGGCACAGTTATGGATAGATACACAAGTGGGGAATGGTGCTGGAGAGGCGTGATTCAGAAACAAGGGGTTGTTCTTTTGGTGGAGCTCCCATCTGTATTTGCTTGCTTTTTCCAAGAAGAGTCACATTTATTGCTGCCTGCATAACTACAGACTGCCCTTTAATCCTCTGCTTTATCATGCCCTGTGAATTAAATACCAAAGGAGTAACAAGAGCCCTTTAGGGTAGAACATCCACTTTGCAGTAGCTGTCCACAGCCAGCTGAGTTTATAGGAGTACTTTGGTTTATGCTTTATCTACTACCTGAGCAAGGATTTCTTTGGGTATCATTTTACCTATTTTCACTATTACTTCTTGTTTTGGTTTAGGGTGATTTTATCACTGTTTTGAGGCAAGAGGTAAAAAAGTACTGGTCTGGGCAGTGCAGGAGGAGGAAGTTGTGGTGGTTGGTAGCTGGTATGTTTACAGCTGGAAGTACCGTGGCATCCCCAGGGCCATGGTGCTGCTGTGTGCAGCTCCAGCGGTCAGCCCAGCTCCTCTGTCACATCTCTGCAGGGCAGCTGGTGTTCTTTTCCCATTGCAAACAAACCATGTGGGAGTGCTGAACAAAATGAAATTCCGTTTCCATTGGACACCTCTTCTCAGCTCCTTAATTTTGCCAGCATTTCCTCATTTGGGGTCTTACCAGCTTGGCCCTACAGGGCCCAGCCCATGTGTTGTGGGGAATATGGCTGAGCAGGGCTGCCCTGGGATGGAGGCAGCACCTCACAGAGAAGATGCATTACTTTGCAGCCATAAAAGCTCCCAAATGCTCCTACAACACCCTGCCCCCCAGCTCCCATGAGCTCCACAAGCCCCAAGACAGGCAGTCCTACCTGTCAACTCAATTCTTCCTGCTGGATAAAGCCTTCCTCCTCCCACAGCTACAAATGCCATGTCTGTGGGGTGGACAGCTCCTGCTTCCAAGAGGAACCTGTGGCATCTATACACACAGGAATCACTGCTGCATACTTGTGTCACATGAACTTGAGACATGCTGCAGTGTCACAATCTGGAAATTGTTTCTTGCCCTGTAGCTCAGCCATATCCCGCAAAATCACAGTGCTTCCTGGGGGAGGGATGCTGCCAGCTGCCACATCAGGCACTCCAGCAGTAATGAAAGAGCTGCCTCCTCTCCCCAGACCCCCACACTGCCCCAGGATCACTCACCTGGTGGAGCAGCAGCTGTGGGGACTCTGAGGTGCCAGCACACTGGATCCATGTCCCACCTGGCAGAGCTCTTGCTGACTCTGAGGGTAGGTGTTAACAGCTGCAGAGAGCTTGGGACACAGCATAATGACCTGCCCAGATGGGATNGATTGATAAGAAAATGCCTGATTATAATCAGCTAATTATTTTTCCATATGTTAAGCATTCACTGAAGCTCTAATCATTATGAATATATTTTCAATTTATCTCATTCAATGCTGGCAATTGCTAAGTTTGCACACCCTCCTAGTACAGTTCCAGCATTATTCAGAGCAGACCTTTGCTAGAAGTCTTGTGGACTAGAGAAGTCCTAATCACTGGTCCAGTGTTTTGCAGCTTCCAGAAACGTCTAAAAGACAGCACCATATGTTCCAGGCTAACCATTATGAACTACTCCTGTATGCATGGTAGACTGTTCAGCTCTTGAAATATTCTGGGGACAAAAATTGTATTTTGGAGAGTGGAGATGACAGTTATGAAGGAATCTATACTTCCTATTCGATTTCCCCAGAAAGCAAAGACTCCCTGAAAATTTGAATGTATCAGTAGTTTGTATGGGAAGCAAGCGTTTAATGAAAGCATTCCAGAACTGAAGAAAAGTAAGATGTGAGGATAAGGGACTCTAGAAAAGCAGCAGCAGCAGCCCCAGGGGAGCAGAGCAGCGAGTGTCTCTTGGGAAGAGAATCTGAAGGATAAAAGAGCTGTGAACAGCTCACAGCTGCCAAAAGGGGTGATACTAAAGGCACAGCAGCAAACTGTGCCTGTGGAGGGGGAAGCTCAGAAGCGTGGGAAGAGAGCACAGGGGCTGCATCAGGAGCTCTTTGAGGACCCAAAACAGAAGCTGCAATCACACAAAAGGCAGAAAGAATAACCTTCAACTAATGAAAAGTCTAGAAATCACACAGGCATGGGGAGCTGTCAGAGTTGAGCCCCAAGATGACCATCCAGAGGTTCAAAAGGCAAAAAGAACTGGGCCCATAAGCATACATGAAGAAGAACAAGGCAAGTCTAAGAGCTGAAAAAGTATTTGATAACAAAGGGCCAAATAGTTAAATGTTGCCTTTGTTTCAGTCCTCAAAACTGAACTAAAATAATTTTAATGAGGAGAAAGGAACCCAGGGCAGAATCAGAAAAGAACAACCTCAAAAATATTCAAATGAGTTAGCTCTGTCCTTGTCAGCATGTCCTAATGAACTTCAGAGGAAGCTGCAGGAACAGTGGCTGACCCATGAGCATTTTATCATTAGGAAGTTGAGGAGGATGCAGGAGGTGCCAGGCAGCTGGGGAAATGCAAGCAGAGTACCTAGCTTTAAATATAATCTCTATTGGATAATGAAGGTAGGCACTGAGGATCAAGGAAATGAAGGGCAAATCAGCTTAACTGATTCATAGAAAGATAATGAATATTTTTTAGCTAACCAATTGGTGAGCACAGGAGTATAACCAGATGTAATTATGAAGGATAACTGTACTAGTGGCTAAGGAGGAAGCCGTTAGTTTAATATGCTGTGACGTGGGCAGTGCTCTTGGTGCTTTGCCTTTGGATTCTCCTACCAGAGAAGCAGGCTCTAGATTAAATAACTATAATGCAGGTGTACAGCCCATGGAGAAACTGCTTTCTCAGTAGTTCTCAGTGGTGTGCTGTAAACTGGAAACACATTTCAAGTAGAGAGTCTTGAGTCTTTTGGACTCTGCTGTCTTCAATATTTTTATTAATGACTTAGATAATTAAATAGGATGTGCTGTTATAAAATTCACAGATGACACCAAGTTTGGAAAGGCTGCAAGCACTTTGGAGGATCACATCAACATTTGAAATTTGAAATTATCTTGGCAAACTGGATGAATCAACAAGATGTAAATGAATAAAGAGAAGTGCAAAACGTTACCCTTAGGAATGAGAAATCAGAATCCCAAATGCAAGCTGGACCAGACAGTCACACTGCTGAAGACAGTGACATACCAGTTTATTTCATCAGGGAATCAAAAGGCAGGTGGGGTGTTACAGTGGTGATTCTGCCCCTCTCTGCTCTGGGGACTGCACCCTGCTGGGGAGTTCACTTGCAGAAAATGGGGGATGAAATGAAGAGGTTCTGGAGATGATGTACAGAATTGAGGAGAAGGACATTACCTCATTCCCAGCCTGGTCAACTCCAAGGTTCACAGCTCTCCTCCAAATCAGCCCAAGTGCAGAGTCACACTGATGCCATGACATTGTTCACAAAACTCCTCTCCCAGTCCTTGGTTCACCCTCTTCCCCATTTCCTGAAGAGCACAGCTCTGCAGCCTTGAGTATCAGCCACAGGAGCACCTAAGTATGCCAGGCTGTTCAGAGGACTTGTCATATTCAGCTGGAACTGACCTGGGCACAATGGTGAGGGATGCCAGATACTACGTACCCCTTTCCAAGCCTCTATTTCCTGGAACAGATCCTTCTGGCTCTCTTTCCCTGATTTATCATCAGCCATTTTCCTGTTCTTAGGTCAAGATAAAAAACAACTAAGGATGGAGCAAATAGGATAAGATTAAGGCGAAATGATAAGTGAGGGCTGAGCTGGTAGAGCTTTGGAAACAAAAGTGCAGAAATTGGAGATTGTCACAAAAGATTAAAGAATTCACAGAAAGGGAGGGAAGGGTTTGTGTATGCAATGATGTCAGTAGAGAGAAAGCCTGGCAAATAAAGTGTTATCTCCCAGAAAGCTTGGTTTACCTTGGCCTGAGTCACGACTGCTGTGGAGGCAGACATTAAGCTTTGATCACAGCTGCCATAATCTTCCCCTGACACCCAATAATGAAAGCAACAGAAACAGGCTGAAGCATGGCAGCTGTCTGGCTGAGATGAAATTGCACTTGAAAAGGAAAACAAAAAGGCAAAGTCCTGCTGAAGGTGGAAACAAGAGGTGACAGGACGGGGCCTTTTTGAGAAGGTAACTGGCTGGAATGGACTGTGATTTTTCCTCCTGTAGATAATATGAGTGTCAGTGCAGGGGTGGTGTGCCACCCACTGTCAGCAGAAGCCCTGTTTTGGTGGTTTTCATTCCTGGCAAACAGGTGAAACAGTTCCTGCCCCAAAAATTTACCTGCTTCTTTGAAGAAAATGCATGGCAAGTGTTGGAATAAGAGGAAGGTCAATTAGATGCTGAAAGTTCTGGGGAAAATATCACTTGGTGGCAGAGGCTGACCATGTTCAGGAGTTCACTGCATGTCATTTCTGGGAAACTGCTGCTTCAAAGTCACTTCAAATTTGGAGGCTCACCACCCCCTGGGTTAATCTCACAGGGTGGTGGTACAGCAACTGATCCCTGCTTCCCCATCTAGAGACACAAACACAATTCCCTTGTTACATCTGCCAGTGTTCTTCCAGCAGCCTTTCTGGCCCTTGGGCTGAGGACCTTTCTCTTGATCAGTTTTCTTACAAGCCCACTGACCCAATGCACCTCTGTCTCATCTAATCCCAAGAGAGTCCAGCTTTCAACAATTTTCAGATCAAGGAATTCCATCCAATGCTGGTCCAGCCAGGTCTCTATGTGAGAAAACGGGAATGAGAGCAGCACATCATGAGTGCCCACATTCCATGGGAGGTTCACTTCACCAGCACTACAAACTAGGGATTTCATGAAGCAGGCAACAATCTGGACTAACAAGTTTTGTGTACAACTCTCAGAAATTTTCCTTCTGAAGAGGCTGGTTTTCACAGAGGATCCACTGAGAACAGATTTCGTGCAGCAGAAGAGAGCGAGATAAAATGGGGAGGAATAGAAAAGGACCAGGACACTCCCAGAATCCAACTGTAACTATGATATAGACATTTCTGTGTTGAGGACTGCACAAAGAGAGACGTTCACACCAACCTGCAATCTTACACACTCACACAGAGAATTTGGCTTACGGAATAATTGCTTCTTAATGGACACCTCAAGTTGAATACAGGCCTTCCTAAAGGACTTCCCACTGAATTCTGACCTTTAAATTGAACATTTCACCTCTGTCAGCAAGAATGATTCTTGAGGGAGGGGTGTTTTTGTTAAGGGATGCACAGAGCTGAACGTAGGAATTCCAGTCCTAATTTATCTGAGGCAGACAAAATTTGTTTCAATGAGAGCATTAAGCATCCTGCAGCTTGATATTAACTGACAGACTCTTGCTTACTCTTGGCACTTCCTCTTGTAAATGAATCACTGTTACTTCCGCTTCCATGCCCACCCCTCCACTTGGTTCCTTCTTAATTTTACAGCTTCCTGAGCTTGACACTGGGAAATCGATAAGTAATTTAGAGCCCAGTAAATACAGATGAAAACAAGTTATTTTGTACTTTTATAAATATTTGGAAACCAAAACTATCTAAGAAAACAGCTGCTCAGTTGACTCAGCAACCCATCCATCAGCATCACACAGTTAATTGCATAAGATCATAAACATTTATAATTAGAAGGCAAACAAACAAGAATTTTATAAACAGCCCTCTTGAATCAGGCTGCGCATTAAATATTTGTGATAAGGTAATTAAGAATAGATTTACAATCCTGGCTCGGTGTTTAATACTTTGTAGAATGGATTTGATTCTATGGAGGATGTTCTACAGCCAAAGAGAAAACATTTGATTTTGGCTCTTTTATCTCAGGCTTAAAGTGGTCTCTGAGAAACACTGAGAAACATTGATCAGAGTGGAAGTTCATTCATTAGCGATCAGACAGCTCATTTAAATGTATGTCTAATGTCCCTTGTCATGGACTGATCCACTGCAGGCATGCTTCAAAGCTCTGTCTCCTTGGCTGGATCTGCAGGCTTCCCTAAGTCCTGCTTTTTATGGTTGATGCTTTGATCAGACCACGTCAGAATTCTCAACCATGTTTCAAAGCAGGGAGGAAACCCCACATTTTTCTATTATGACATCATGGGGTTTGGTTATAAAAAGCCAGCAGCACTGCAGGGTTAAAGCTGTGCAATCTCAGTGGCCTGTGGGAACCAGAGGGTAGAACTCTTTCATGCTGTAGTGCCCTACACCATTCCCTGTCCCAAAATAATCAGATCTGCATACCAGCTATCTAATGGAGTTACTTCTACAGCCAGCGAGCAGGCTCAGCATCCCATTTCAATGAATGTCAGTCCCCCTGAAACTAATCTGTGATCAAGTCAGCAGGGCTCCTAGTTGTGCTTAGAACCAGGGAGGTTGGAAACTCTGTACTGAAGCAGTGATTTAAACTCTGTAACATCAGATGCTGATCATAAGAAACCAAGTGGCTGCATCCCATCAATGAGTAATGGGGAGATCAGCCCTAAGGGTAAAATGACTTTCAGATATTTTGGGGTCTGATGTGGCACAGGTTTTCTCCAGTAATTAACTGCCATCAGAAACCAGAACTATCTGGAAAAGGTAGGTAGTGGGTAAAGCTGTAACATTTGATTAATCAGGAATAGCTGGAAACCATTTTATTCTGTGGTGCCCATCATCTGTCTACACATTGTTGGTCAAGTCAGCCCCTCTGTTTAGGCATGCGTTTGATTTTTTTGAGTCTTGTTCTTGTATTTTTATGCTTGCAACAGAAGGGAAGAGAGCTACTCTTCTTAGAAAGTTTGCTGATAATCTTGATCCTGACCCATAATGGTGAAGTCTTCATCATTAAGGACAATGAAGCCCAGTCCTGCCTGCTGGTCTGGCTTCAGTTATATGGGACAGAAAGGCACTTTCCTAAGAGACAGACGGCTGCAAAGCAGGGACACTCAGACTCCCCTCATTCCACATAAATTCCTTTCTCCAGCAAAGCTTGTGAGATACATTACAATGTGCCAGCTAAGCCAGTCTACAGGAGATGTTGCAGCTTCCTGCAGCCTCAGTGGAGAAGAAGACCTGTGTTGCAGCCACTGCTAGACCTAGTGCTTCCACAGGGTCTAGCCAGAGTCTGGCAACTTCAGTAATAATAGCAGAGCTTAATACTCAAGTACTGTCATCATCCAAGCAACTAAAATTATTTAATTCCTTAGTCCTCAGCAAGGGTGAGGAGGATGATGGAGACAGCTGGGAGATGAGATAACTGCTGGGTTACTGAGGGGCCTGAGCTGCTCCTTCTCCTATGAACACAGAGACCATTAGCAGTGTGGTGTCCTATAGCCCAGAGCCATCCCCAGACATCAGCCCTGTGCGTGGGGGTGGGCAGCAGGACACAGGCACAGCCTGCACGCTCTGCACACTCTGGGAGCTTCTCTGCCCTTTCTGTCAAGCATGCTGAGCTCCCCCTTGAAATGGGGCACTGACGTTCAATGAGGTTACAACTCTGCAGATGAGCAAAATTTTGCCTTGGATAACAAACCACTTAGGGGTATAGACAGTCCTCTTCTTCTGCTCAGTTGCTGCCTCTGGCCTCCACAGGTGTGTCTGCTCTGCTGCTCTGTGTGTGTGGGGAGAGACACGGGCTGTGCACACACACGGCGCTGGTGCAGCAGCCGTCACTGACACGTCAGCTGCAGTTACACCCCCTCCAAACACACGCCTGAGCTCGGTGAATCATGCCTATGCAGTGTGCAAAATTAGCCCAGTGAGAGATAAACCTTGGGCATTTGTTGGTAAACAGATACTCTTTTGCTGTAAGAGCATAACTCACTGTGCTCCATTTACGATCCGTTTATCGATGGCTGAGATAAAACTGTAATCCCTTTAATTCAGGGGGAAAAGGGATCCAGCAGAGGAGGAGCACCAGTGCTCTGCCTGTCAGTAATTAAAATACAGGATTTATCATTGAGAAAGCACTGGCTGGAGAGCTGAGCTTAACCAGCTAACTGGGGGAAGATGCTGGGGAAGGTTTATGGTTCTTTCTAAAGTTTGGTTTGTGTTTTATGTTTATTTCTTTCCCCCTTCCCTCCAGGTCTAATAATACACGAAGGGCCCTCGGTTTACCGGATTTTTAAACGGTGGCAGGCGGTCAATCAGCAGTGGAAAGTGCTGAACTATGACAAAACAAAGGACATGGAGGAGCAAAAAACAGGAACCAGGACAAATCAGCGCCCCTCCTCCCAAACCACCCACTCGTCCTCCACTGGTGGTACAGCCACTAACTCCGCTCCAGCCGACAGCGGGGCACGGGCTGCCGGCCATGCCACAGGCACCCTCTCTGACCACCACTGTGCTTATACCATCCTGCATATACTCAGCCACCTGAGGCCTCACGAACAGAGGAGTCAGTCTAGTAGTAACAGAGAGCTCGTCATGAGGGTCACGACGGTCTGAGCCGAGGAATTCAGGAGGCCTTAACACGAAGCGGAGGAGACAAAGAACTCATAAAGCAGAGGAGCATGGTGTGCCTTTTTCTTTCTCTTTCCTTTTCTTTTTTTTCTTTTTTTTTTTCCTTCTCTCCTTTTCTTTTTTCAGTAACTGCACAAGATATAAGAGGCGGCACCTGGCCAGCTAAGGAAAAAAGCAGGTGGAGGGAGAGCTGCACACTCATGCTAAAGAGGTTAATGTTTTCCAGCCTGTTTAAAAAAAAAAAAGAAAAAAAAAAAGAAAAAAAATAACAACACAAATCACAAAAAAACCAACAAAACAAGTGCAATACAGACTACAAACTGAGTAGGCAGAGTTCTGGGGAAGCAGAGGAACAGACGGTTTAGCAAGTCTTACAAATCCTATTACCTGGAATAGGTAATGCTCTGTGCACAGCCCCCGTACACACATGCACGCGCACACAAACACACATGTAGTGTGAGATCTATAAAAACATGGAAGGGAACGAAATATTTGGAGTGTCTTTATTTTCCAGACTCCAGTTAACCAGGGCTATGAGTTGTTTTGTTTCATGAGTCACTGGAGCCTTGTTTGATTTACTATGGGGTACCTGAAGTGAAATGGCTGGGGATTTTTCAGTATTGATTTACAGAAGAGAGATCGAATCATCTCAGCAAGAAAATCTTAACAAAATCCAGGCATACCCAAATTTCACCAAGAAGCCTGTTTTTTTCATAATGTTCCTGACAAGGGGTTTGTGAGGGTAGAACTGGGAGGGGGGAGGGCACTCCATGACCTTTATTTGACGTATAGGCGTTTTTGGCAAATTTTGTACAAACGTTCCGCAGGTGTTTCAAGCACAAATACTGGTGTGATTCATGCCTTCATAACCCCAAATCCAGCATCCAGACCTTGCCACCCACACACATCATTTTCCATGCAGACATTCTAGGTTAATTTCCTTCCATTTTACTCTAATCACAAGAAGCTGACCCATCTTTGGTGGGTTTCTGATCCCTTGCTGATTCAGACACTCATGCATTAGAGATGCACCTTTTTTTTTTTTTTTTTTTTTTTTTTTGTTTTTTTTTTTTTTTTTCCTATTTTTAAAAGNTTTTGGTGTCTGTATCTCTGCTGCTCAATTTGCAACAGTCTCACTCAGTCTTGTAGGCTGATCCTTTCACATCCAGTCTGTTAGTTTATTACAGAGTCTATTCCATTCAATCATCCAAAAGAGAGTTAGTCTGAAGAGGGAGCACAGTTGCTGACTGACTGTGTAGCACTTCTAATAAGTCTCCTTCTCTGGGATATATCCTCGAAGGTATCGGTTGCTCTTCAGGAACATTCTCTTTCAATGCACAATGGCTGAATCATTTGTGGATATTAAAGGGACACTGTCAAGTACTTTTTAAATAGTTTTTAGGGTTTGGGCTTTTTTTACTCTCCATTGTTTGTAATATTCTCTTACAAGCTTGAAAATAAAATTTCTTTCCCTACTGATTTTGTCCTTTTCCATTTGGGCATGTATGGTTCTCTCCACTCACCCCATTCCTTTCACCATCCCTGTCCTTCTCCGCCCCACTTTTCTTCTGCAACAGGAGGAAATCCTTATTTCTGATTTCCTGCTGACTGTCCTCATTCTTTGGAGGGTATGTCCCAACTCTACGGGGTTGAGTTATTTTGCAGCTGCCACAGAGGAAGCATAAGAGCAGGAACCCTAAAAACACGGAGATTAGCTAATTGAGGAGCAAAAGCTGTCACAAAACAATGACCCCATAGTGATCAAGCCTGAACCCAGCTCCCTCCAAAATCAAGATAATGTCTTCAGCCAAACTGCATCCATTTAGCAGCAGTGCCAAGCAACGTTGCACAATGGCTGAATGCAGCTGCCCTACATCATCACACCAGCACCTCTCACACCTTCTGTGGAGGCAGGGCAAATGTGGGCTACCAGCTCCTTTGGCAGCCAGATTGTCCCAGGTCAGGTGTTTCTGGACTGGAGAAGGTGTCAAACTCCAGCCTCTGTGTTTGAACACGGCAGCCATTCTGCAACACTGAAGATGGAGGTTAGCAGCTTAAGGCAAGGTCATATTTTTCACCTCGATTACTTGACAGTGTCCCTTTAAATATCAGAATGCAACAGAACAGGTACTTACTTCTCTGGCAGAGAATGTGGGAGGTGGAACACCGTCCAGAAAAGCCAGCTTACTGAGGACCAGTGTGAAACAGCATGGTTTCTGAGGCCACTGTACCTTTGTCTGACCAGATTTACTATCTACCAAAGAGTGCTTTTGGCAGAGGGGAGAAAAGAGACGGTGGTGGGCAGAGGGAGAGGGAAGGGGCAATTCCAATCATCTCTGAGAGTAGCTATCCCCCAGAAGGAAGGTGTTGAAATGAATGATCTCTGGAAGAACTGCTTCAGTAGAGAGAAACCTGGCCAAAGCAAGCAAACACAGCAGCCTCTCACCCCTATGCCTGTTCTGGAAGCTGTCCTCATTCCAAGAGATGAGTAATTACAGTGTTTTGGGGAAGGGGGAAGCATACACAGATGAAGGGACAGCTGTCACCCATGGTGTCGTTTCCCTCCCTGCCCTCCACTCATTTAATATGGAGAAGTCAAATTCCTTTTATTTGGCTAACAGATAAAATTTGATGAGGTCAGAAGCACAACTTGCTGTGAAAGAGTGGTGTACTCTGAGCACACAGGACTCTGCATACTCTCACTCCAGCTCTGCCACTGACTCTGTAGCCTTGGGCTGTTTGGCTCAGTCCCCCCTCCACGCAAAGGGGGAATAACAATACGTACCTACCTCACAGGGGTGTTGTGAGAATCCACGTTGGTAAAGCCTGTTGAAGTGCTAAGTCTACCACCGGTAGTCACCAGGTGTGTGGTGGGGGTGAGCAGCGCTGCCCTTTGCTGGTTACAGTCTGAATCACAGCGGGAGTCCCATCGGCCTTCTCCTGCTTGGACACCCTCCTTGATCCGAAGCGGAGGCTGTCGTCCGAGTGCCCTCTCCTCCATTGCATGACATTTTAAGCGGCTGTGAGGTGCAGGGTAGTGACAGACATGAAGTCCTACTTGACCAGGGATTTGCTACAACGTTTTCTATATCTGTGGGGTTTGTTGGTTTGTTTTTTCCATATATTGTGCTTAGAAATAAACTTTCCACTTAGGGCTGGCGGTTTGGGGTCTATTCTGTTGCATGGCAATGTATACAAGTCTTATTGTCTGTCTTACTGTGCAAATGATCCCGCAGCCCAGTTTCAGAGATGGGCATGGTCTGAGCCTTTTCACAGCGGCATAAGACTCAAAAGCCTGTCTAGACTGTTTAATATTTAAACAACACTATGAATTTGTCAATTGTATGTGTTCTGTGCAATACGAAGCATGTCATTAGCTGGCTTGATGGGCAGAGGGACTAAAGGAAGGTCAAAACTTGTTCAAAGAGCTTCATACATGTGCCAGCATGGAGCCGAAGGGCTGCCACCAGCAAAGCAAACTCGGGGGAAACCATTGGAAACTGTTTTCAGAACAGTTTAATCCAGAACAAGGTACTTCTGAGTTTACGAACTTCTAGGCTGCCAGCCTGAGAGAACAAGTGCAAATTTAGTGTGGGGGTTGGGGTTTTGAATTCCCTTTTTCTTTCCTTCTCAAAGTTTTGATGGCAGAAATACTGATGAGGATCTCTTCCTTCCATATAGCACAGTTCTCTCTTCTCCCTTGTGCCGTCCCCTTTGTGCTACTATGCAGGACTTTCAAAGGTGCAAATGGAGACAGTACGCTCCCGAGACATGAAAAATAAGTTGTGTATTGGGTGATTCTAGCAGATAGACGAGATGGGGCAGAGCTATGCTACTGAGGCATCTCTCCTTCTCCATTTCTTTCTTCTAGTCTTGTCCGCTGGATCCCTGAAGAGATATTTCCTGTACTTTGTTACAAAGCTGTTAGATCACCTTCCACTGACAAACAAAGCTTGCAGAGTTTGGCAGCTGTTTCTCCCAATGGAGAAAATTCTGGGTCCCATCACTGTGGAGACCCCTCAGTTCTTGGGCTTTGTGGTCCTCCAGCATTGTTTGGGGGTGGTCAGTGTGGAGGACTGTGTCCAGCCATCATCAGAAATCGTGTGTGTATGGTCCTGCTCAATCTTGTGATTTCTGCCAGTCCCCTGATTTTCTGTCAGCTTTGGCAGGTCTTTCTGGTTATGCTTTTCTGGTTATGCTCTTCAGAGGTGTTTTGCTCTGTGTCAGTTGCCAATGCTGTTCTTGCCTACTGAAACATCAGTGCTGGCCTCCAGCTTCCACAGCTCTTCCATTCTTGCCATCCTGTCTCTTGGTAAATACTCACTGCCAAGATCAAACCCTCTTCCTCTGTGTCTGCAAGGGGTCAAGCACATGCACTAACCCAAGGGTCACCAGAGAACACAGGGTCTGTTCAGAGTCTGTATCAATAAGTCAAACTCTATAACTATCCGTCTTCGATATATATTTACTTTGCTAGTCTCAGTGCCTGCTGTTAATTGGTTGCTACAAACAAACCACTAATGCTGGCAAACCCATATACCCAGCTAACACTTGATTTCCAATTTAAAATGTAAGAAACTATGGGCTGTTTTTTAAAAAAATCTGGTGTGTTCCCTGTTGTTGTTTCCCAAGCAAGGTGGTAAAGAGGTTCTTGTTTTGCCTTACTATGATGGAATGGGCAACCCAAGAAAGAGGAAGTCAGCAGCTTAGATTTGAGTCAAGAGAAGTGTCACCTGTCCTGTTTTCACTCAGGGAAACAGGAAAATATTACTTATGCCTGCCAGATCCCTGGCCCTTCTCAAAGCCCTTGATCTTGGCAGCAGTAAAACATTAGAGCCAATGGCTGTAGCTGGAGGACCATTCTGAAGACTTTCCAGTTCCAAAGCCCATCCTCTGTCCACATGTAGTGGTCAGTCTATTCAAGCACCCTCTCTTAAATTTTCTTGAGAGAAAATGATTATTTTGACTAAGCAAAGGACTAATGCTCTTCAATGTAGGATGAGGCTGCACCATTAGCACTTCTAATCTGTGGTACATCCACCAGGATTCCTGCCCATCTCCTTGTGAGAATGCATGGTCAGAAGAGCTGCTCCTTCCTCTTACTCCTTTATGTTGGCCAAGCACTTGGAGGAAAACAGCCAGCAGTGCAATTGCCTTAGTGACTACTGGCTGAACATCCTAATCTCCCCTTCACTGTCACCTCCCCTGTGACTGCTCCTTCTTATTCCTGAGGCAACAGATGCCTCATCCCCTCTGCCATCCCTAGACTTTAGCCCTGAAAATCCCATAAGCAGATGCAGAATTCCTCCCAGACTAGTTTTTAAGTTTTCTACATCCTTCACGTTTCCAGACAGGCAAATTCATTCAATTGATAAACAATGACATTCAAACCCTGAGAGGACAAGCAAGTGTAGGAGCCTATTGCATTGACCTTCACCATTTCTTACATGCTGAAGGAAATATGGTGAAAACACCAATTGGTTTCCTCCATTTGGCAGCAATGGACCAGTGGCTCTAGGAATATTTCCCTCAATAATGCAAGTCTGACATGCAGCAGTTATTGCAGGCAGTCTTTGATCTCACATCTATCATGTCAGATAAAAAGAGAGCAGAATCTGACAGTTCTGTGCTGTTTACACAAACATCAAAAACTATCTTAGTTCATTATTAAAATTACCTCCAGGTCAGTGGGTGAATTTGTTCTTTGATGAGAGAATGAAGTTTTCTCTTGCAGAACTGGAATTGCAAGATAATATATATGTAAACATATACATATATATATTTATAAATGTTATCCTGAAAACATAAGAGAAGAAAACCTAAATAAG
>VYZR01090970.1:0-12083 GCA_013400675.1 Oxylabes madagascariensis
AGCTTTTCCACAGGCAAACAGGGCAAGTTGGAAGGGCAAAACACACTGAAAAGAAAGGTTAGTCTGGAAAGGAAGGAGCTGCTTTAACACAGAGAGAATTTCCAACTGCTCACCCAACTTTATATCTGGGGATTTTCCCCTGGGAAGCTTTCAGTGCCATGTGCAAGGCTCCCAAATACTTGGTTTCTTTTCCCACTCATGTTTTAATTCCCTGTGCCTGAGTATCAACCTCCAGACTCTGCTGCCCGACACCCGGAGCCTGCAGGCCACAAAGAGCCTCTTTAATGGATTATTCTGGGATTTTATTACAGCTCTTCAATAGATTATTCCCAGGATTCAAATTAGCTGCTTCAAAACCTTGGGAACCTTTTCCTGCCACTGTCACCTCCTACTTAACCCCAGCAGGGCCATTCCTGGGCAATGAGGGATTTGCTGGGAGAGCAGAAAGTGTCACCTCCAGAGCCGTGTTGGGCATTGGCACTGGGAAAATCCGGCTTTCAATACTAGAAGGAGAAATCAGACACCTCCTGGAAGCTTTATGGTCACTATCATTAACTCCCAGTAATTCCAGCTAATTAAACAGCAGGATTATATTTCTCAATCTTTTTTGTGTAACCAACTCCTAACTCAAAAAGAACTGAGCTTCCAAATTACCTCTGAAGAAAATTGGGATGCTTTGGCCTCCCTGTATTTATTTTGGTGCATTCTGTAAAGAAGGCTGGAATATTTTGGGAGAACTCCTTCAATGTTGCTGCTTTTTGGGATGTGAAGAATTAAGGTCTATTCAAAGCCTTCCCCAATCAAGTCCAAACTGTGAATTTGAGAGCAAATGGAACCGTGCAAGTCTTGGCTCCAGGCCTAATCGTGGGTCTAAAAAGGGTTTTAACTGAGGCATCAAGTTTACACTTTCCTTGCAATTTTAGAAGGATTCTGGAAAATCAGGGTGTGGAAAATTGAGCTGAACACTTCCCTGAGCTCTCCTAGAGTCCGTGGAAGGCTGGAAAACCAACAGAAGCTTTGCATTGGGAGAGCATGGCACAGGATTAGGACAAACAGGGATCCCTTTCCAGGTTCAGAGAATTCCAGAATGGTTTGGAGTGGAAGGACCTTAAAGGCCGTCCCATTCCTTCCCTTCCATAGCAGGGACACCTTCCACTATCCCGGGGTGCTCCAAGCCCCTCCAGTCTGGCCTTGGACACTTCCAGGGATGGAACAGCCACTTTCATTTCAATCTGATTTTCCTCAGCATCCCATTACCCCAGAGAGCCGAGAGCTCCCTTGGGAGCACCTGCAGCTCCTCCTGAGTGCTCTGGGGGACGACTGACGGCAATGGGATGGCCAGAGCAACATTACCAGTATCTCCATGGGGTGTGCACTGGGAGAGGAATAAAACAGATAAAGAACTCACTTTCTGTATGTTGAACAAATAAAAGCTCCTAGAAATCCAATTATGTTTTCTTTCCCAGTTCATCCTTAAATCCTGTTTTCCCTCCTTTCTTAATTAACTCCCACCAAGCCAACCCGTGCTCCCCATTTCTCTCAATTCCTCTTTTTTTTCTGAGCTCAAGGCTTTTGCCACCCCTAAATCCAGCAGCTTTCCCATACTCATCCCTAGGGGATGTGGCACAGCTGGAATAACAGCTCCTAACTGCCTTTTTTATTACCTTTTGAATGTTTTTCCTCAGGAAAGTTTCCAGGGAGTTGGATTTTGTAACAGAACCAAAGGTGATATCAGAAATAGGGGTAAAATACACATTAAGTTGTGTTTAAAATATTATCTATATAATAAAAATGTAACAATTGTGGAGCATCTTTCATTGGGGGTCTCAAGATAAGCAAAGTGGATAAACACTGTAATTCCCTTTCCCTTGGGATAATCAAGGAAGAGACCTTGGGAGAAGTGATCAGTGAGTGACCACATTCAGCTCAAATCATGGAATAATTGAATGATTAAATCAGTTGGGTTGAAAAAGACCTCTAAGATCAGAAAGGTCTTAAATCAAAATTATTGAAAGCTCAGTTCTGGCTTCAAGTGTGAAAGGATTTCAGATTTGTGGAGATTTTAGTCCCACTTCTGAAAATGTGATTTCAGTGGAACCATTCACACTCAATAACTTCCCACCAGAGTGAAAAGGGAACAGGGTTAGAGAAAAAAACAAACCAGAATTAGTGTCTTACTATCTGACATTTTCTGCATTAGCAGCTCTGGGAGTGGAAAGGTTTGGCCCCTGGGTGACTCAGAGTTAATAGAGCAAGAAATCTTCCTGTAAACTCAGTGCTGGTCCCTCTTCTGGGTGGAAAGTTCCTGAATATAAACATTAAAAATCCACAATATCCCAATTTTTTCCCTTGCAGGTGTGTTCCTCCACCCACAGATGTAGAGCCAAGGCTGTTTTTCTAAGGAGCAACCAGGCACTCCTGAATTTTCAGCCTCATTGAGATTTTCTAGTGGGAAGAGCCAGGATTGGATTGGAAAAAGGGAAAAAGAAAAGCTATTTATGCCTGCTAAATCCCACAAAGGATTTGCTGTGTCACAGAGCTCGTGGGGATGAAAATCTGCCTGGAGATTACAAGCTGGTAGTAAGTGTGGAGTAAATACTCAGGTTGGTAGTAGGGGTGGCTTGGAGCAGTTAAAATCCCCCACAGTTCAGAGAAATGCAGGTTTTTGGAACAAGTTTCCATTTAAAGTTAGGCTAAATCATTTTAAGTGAGATTTTAAAGCAGTTTAATTGCATCCTAGCAGGGAGTTTGAGATGTTGANGAAGGCTGGAAAACCAACAGATGCTTTGCATTGGGAGACCATGGCACAGGATTAGGACAAACAGGGATCCCTTTCCAGGTTCAGAGAATTCCAGCATGGTTTGGAGTGGAAGGACCTTAAAGGCCGTCCCATTCCTTCCCTTCCATAGCAGGGACACCTTCCACTATCCCGGGGTGCTCCAAGCCCCTCCAGTCTGGCCTTGGACACTTCCAGGGATGGAACAGCCACTTTCATTTCAATCTGATTTTCCTCAGCATCCCATTACCCCAGAGAGCCGAGAGCTCCCTTGGGAGCACCTGCAGCTCCTCCTGAGTGCTCTGGGGGACGACTGACGGCAATGGGATGGCCAGAGCAACATTACCAGTATCTCCATGGGGTGTGCACTGGGAGAGGAATAAAACAGATAAAGAACTCACTTTCTGTATGTTGAACAAATAAAAGCTCCTAGAAATCCAATTATGTTTTCTTTCCCAGTTCATCCTTAAATCCTGTTTTCCCTCCTTTCTTAATTAACTCCCACCAAGCCAACCCGTGCTCCCCATTTCTCTCAATTCCTCTTTTTTTTCTGAGCTCAAGGCTTTTGCCACCCCTAAATCCAGCAGCTTTCCCATACTCATCCCTAGGGGATGTGGCACAGCTGGAATAACAGCTCCTAACTGCCTTTTTTATTACCTTTTGAATGTTTTTCCTCAGGAAAGTTTCCAGGGAGTTGGATTTTGTAACAGAACCAAAGGTGATATCAGAAATAGGGGTAAAATACACATTAAGTTGTGTTTAAAATATTATCTATATAATAAAAATGTAACAATTGTGGAGCATCTTTCATTGGGGGTCTCAAGATAAGCAAAGTGGATAAACACTGTAATTCCCTTTCCCTTGGGATAATCAAGGAAGAGACCTTGGGAGAAGTGATCAGTGAGTGACCACATTCAGCTCAAATCATGGAATAATTGAATGATTAAATCAGTTGGGTTGAAAAAGACCTCTAAGATCAGAAAGGTCTTAAATCAAAATTATTGAAAGCTCAGTTCTGGCTTCAAGTGTGAAAGGATTTCAGATTTGTGGAGATTTTAGTCCCACTTCTGAAAATGTGATTTCAGTGGAACCATTCACACTCAATAACTTCCCACCAGAGTGAAAAGGGAACAGGGTTAGAGAAAAAAACAAACCAGAGTTAGTGTCTTACTATCTGACATTTTCTGCATTAGCAGCTCTGGGAGTGGAAAGGTTTGGCCCCTGGGTGACTCAGAGTTAATAGAGCAAGAAATCTTCCTGTAAACTCAGTGCTGGTCCCTCTTCTGGGTGGAAAGTTCCTGAATATAAACATTAAAAATCCACAATATCCCAATTTTTTCCCTTGCAGGTGTGTTCCTCCACCCACAGATGTAGAGCCAAGGCTGTTTTTCTAAGGAGCAACCAGGCACTCCTGAATTTTCAGCCTCATTGAGATTTTCTAGTGGGAAGAGCCAGGATTGGATTGGAAAAAGGGAAAAAGAAAAGCTATTTATGCCTGCTAAATCCCACAAAGGATTTGCTGTGTCACAGAGCTCGTGGGGATGAAAATCTGCCTGGAGATTACAAGCTGGTAGTAAGTGTGGAGTAAATACTCAGGTTGGTAGTAGGGGTGGCTTGGAGCAGTTAAAATCCCCCACAGTTCAGAGAAATGCAGGTTTTTGGAACAAGTTTCCATTTAAAGTTAGGCTAAATCATTTTAAGTGAGATTTTAAAGCAGTTTAATTGCATCCTAGCAGGGAGTTTGAGATGTTGATTATCCAAACACTCCCTGCCTCTGTCTCTGCTGAAGGGAAACAAAAAAGAAGGAAAAGATTGGAGGAGCTGGAGGCATCACAAATCCAGAGGAGATTCATGGCACAGGAACTCATGGGGAGGAAAAAGGGATCCAAAATTAGGAGAGCGTTAAATTAATAAAGAGTCTCCCAACAGGCAAATTCCTGAATAGAATATCAAGGGAATTATTGGGACCTGGGACAGAGAATCCAGAAATGAGAATAACCCTGTCACCAGGGCTGTGGTGCAGCAATACAGAAAAGCAATTTATTAAATCAGTCCTGCTCTAGAAGTTCTCATTGGGCATGGCCATTCCCTCAGTTTTAAAAAATTCCTTAATCTGGGCTCTCTGCTGCTGCTCCACTGCCTAAGCCCAGTGTGCAGGTCTCCCTGTGTCTTGGAAAAAATAAAATTTAAAAATAAACCCCTAAAATAAACATCTCATTGTCCAGTGTGTGAAAACCATCCCCTCCTTCAACCCACTCAGAAATCGGAAATATTTTATCAGAGAATTAAATACAAAATTAAACACTTCCAAACTTGGGCCCATTTCATTTTATCCTGATCATTTTGGACATCCCATATCCTCAACTGCAATTCCAGAGCTAAATATTACCCAAAAGGCCGAAATTCCCACGTAGAGCTCGATGTCATTACAAGGAGGCTTCCAGGAGAAAAATGTTGTGTTTAATGAGGAAAGGCTGTTTCAGAAAATCCCATATTTTCTGGAAACCACCCTAAGGCTGAGGAACATCACATCATTCCCTCTGGGAGCGGGTGGGATGGTGGAAGCAGAGCCTGCAGGACCTGACTCAGATGCAGCCTGGGCTGTCTGCGCAGCATTTGGGAAACCACCAAGGTGGATCTCAATTAGGAAATCGCTGCACAAATGAGGTGTGAACCTCTCCCACTCCCTCAAGTGCTGCCAACAGCCAGAGATTTGCGGATTTTCATCTCCGGATGGGACGCAGGAACCAAAAGCTCCTTTTGGAAGAGCTAAATAGCTTTTCTCCACGGTTATTTAGCCAGGCTTAGTGGAACTGAGGCTGGTAATCTGTTAATTTTTGGCCGTGCTTTGCTTTAGGGGTTGCTGGGTTAGGTGTGCGTGAAGGAAACGCCCTTGCAGTGACACCAGGTTCGTTCCTCTCCTGTGCTCGGGGAATTGCAGCATTGAACACCGATGTTCCCTCAAATCCTGGAGTTGTTCCCGGTAAAACGGGCTCTGAGCGTGCCCAGGCGCAGCATTACAGCCGCGGTGTCCCCTCTGTCCCTGCCAGGTGTCCTCTCTGTCCCTGCCCCGGTGTCCCCCCTGTCCCAGCCCCGTGTCCCCCCTGTCCCAGCACGTACCAGGCTGCGGGGTCGTACTCAGCCCACACCCGGACAAACTCGTCCAGGTGATGCGGCCCGAGGATGGAGGAGTCCCGGGTCAGGTACTCGAAATTGTCCATGATCACAGCCACGAACAGGTTCAGCATCTGCGGGGGGGGGGAAGGGGAAAGGAAGGGAACAGGAGAAGGGAGAGGGGAACAGAGAAGGGAAGGGAGAAAGGAGAAGGTAAAGGAGAAGGGGGAAGAGAGAAAAAGAGAAAGGAGAAGGGAGAGAGGAATGGAGAAGGGAGGGGAAGGAAAATGGGAAGGTAAAAAGAGGAAGGGAATTTTAAAAATAAAACCTGGAAGGGGAGCACGCATGATTCCCTTAACTGGATGTTTCTACAAGGAGCAGTCTCAACCCAGGGAGGAACTCTCTGAACGGAGCCCTGGATCCCTGGGGGTGCCACTGCTGCCTCCTCCTCTCCTGCCCACTGAAGGGGAGGGCATTTTTCCACATTCCCATCACTGGTGCTGCCTCCAGCATGATCCAGCCCGGATCCCAGCTGGATCAGCCCCTCTCCCTTCCCTTCTCCCCCCGCCAGGGGCTGCAGCCACT
Source organism: Oxylabes madagascariensis (assembly GCA_013400675.1). Classification (NCBI taxonomy): domain Eukaryota; kingdom Metazoa; phylum Chordata; class Aves; order Passeriformes; family Timaliidae; genus Oxylabes; species Oxylabes madagascariensis. The sequence continues at coordinate 6,476 of VYZR01090970.1, forward strand.
GCTCCTCCAACCAGGAGATGGGAACTCTTCCAGCACTTCCAGATCAAGGCACATCAACACCAGAACAGCGGGAGGAAATCCCATTCTCCAGCCTAAATGTGCTATTTTAGACTGATAACAATTCCAGCCTTCAAAGGTCCCCAGAAAGATGAGGGGCAGGACACAGAAAAGGCTCCTGTCATTAATGACACCAACAAGAGCCTGGAAACGCCTCTGGCACATAAAATTCTCCTGTTATTATAGGCAGCAGAAAAGTCACGAGGATTTCCATGGGAAAAGATCAATGTGCAGACTGGAGAGCAGGAGGATGGCGGGGAATGGATGCTGGATAAAGCCCCAGGATCTCAAACTTTCAATTTCTATTGTTTTAATGTGCATTTCAATTTATCTTTTTCTCCCTCCTGTTTATTCTTAACTTCCATTGATATTTCTCAACCTAAATTTCAATTTATATTTTCCTCCAGCAAATGACAGGAGGAAAATTCCATCAAGCTGCACATCCACAAAGAGCCAGAAACACCGTTTAAACCCAAATATATGATCCAAACCCCCTTAATCTATGGGGTGATGTTGAACAAACCGTAAAAGTGTGCCCTACTGGCAAGGCTGGGGTTCTGCAAAGCTTGAATTGCTCATGGGGAAGCAGCGAAGTACTGAATATATTTTAAAAAATCAGTTACAGCCTTGTCCTGTAGCAGTTCAGCTGCTTGGCTGTGCCTGGGTTTGGGTTTTTGCTCCTTCAAGGGCTCTCCCCTCTCCTGGTTCCATCTCCCAGGATTTTCTGGGAGTGCCGACTGAGGGACAAAGCTCACGCAGAGCTGGATTTGCACAGAGCTGCTCCAGCCTCCAATTCTGCTGCCACACCTTGAGTGGGACAACTGACAAACCCAGGGAGGGGAGGATGTGTAGGTTCTTCTTGTTTTGTTTCTTTGGGGGGGTTTTGGGGCTTTTCTTTTGTTATATTTATTTTTTTTAATAAGCTTCAGAAATAATAATACACTTGAAAATAACAATGTGAATGGCTGGTGTTGGGTTAGAAATTTGTACAAGGGAAAAATTTGAGTTTAAAGCCCAGAATGCTGAAGGAATCAGTAAATGGAGCATTGACTTTGGATAAGCTTTCAGGTTTTTTAATACAAGAAATAATCCCTGGGTAGTCAAAGGAACAACAGCAGCCACACAGAGGATCTCAGTAGCGGGGATTGAAGTTGGTGTGTCCATGCCCAGCTCCAAACTGCCACATGGAGCTCCTTTTCCTGCTGGAGGGGTTCCGAGGGCAGCAGGGATTGGTTGCACAGAGCATCAAATGTGGGATTTTACAGCAAACCCCTGGAACTGAGCAAAGGCTCTGTGTGCTTCTTTTGGAACATCACAGAGCTTTCAGCTCATCCTGCCTGAGCTTTAACTGGGTCCCTGTCCTTGCTTTTCCACTGCTCTGTCCCAGCAGGGCTGGGAAGTGGCCCAAGGAGCAGGGAGGTGCTTGTGAATGCTCAGGAAGGCACTGGCACTGATCTCTTATGATTTTAGCTTTTATATTTTCCATATATTTGTAATGCAATTCTCTAGTGTATAACTCTAAACTCCACAAAGTGTGAGCTGCTGCTTTCCCATTTTGGTCAGACACAGCAATTCCTCTCCAGGCCTGACAATCAAGGACTCAAGGACAACTCAGTGCCTCAGGCCCTGAGAGATGGAAACAAAAGTGAGTTGGGGGGAGCAAACTTGGGGTAAATGACTTCATTAGCTGAAGCTGTAATTGGAAGATTGACCCCCAATATGCAAATAGACCAAACTTATAAAAGTGTGAAACCCTGTGACCCTTTGTCTATTTTCGGTTTAATCCCTGGGGGACTTTGTCTGCCCTAAATGTACCTGAACGTGCTTCCATAAATATCCCTGCTTTTTATTCCTTTAATCTTGTCTGGCCTCTGTTTTTAGGTAGCCCCAAGAGGCATCAGCACCTCATAAAGCTCAGCCCCACAATGGGCACAGGCACAAACCAAGCCCAGCAGCTTTGAGTGTTTTCATGTCTAAAGTTTTTCTGGCAGAAGAAAAAAAAGCGAATTTTGCATTTGTTTGGCAAACAGATGATCCTTGTGGGTCACTTCCATCTCAGCAGATCCTGGGATTCTGTGAAATGAGTGTGAAACACTGCTGAACTCGGACATTGTCCTGCTGCCCTCCCCAATGCCCTTCTTCAAAGGGATGGTATAAATCAAGACAAACTCGATTAATGCTTAATTCCAAATATTAGACCCCCCTGTGAGAAGAAAGATAAACCCTTTCCCTTTAATGACTAAATGATCTCTTTGGGGATTTTATCAGCAGGATGATAAATGGGGTTTAGCAAAGCTGGCTTGGTGGTGTCTAAATTATAATTAGGGATGAGGAGGAGGCGTGGAGGTGGGGAGGGAAGGGTTTGGGGGATCCACACCAGCACCCCCACTTTGGGGGGAGGTCAGGACTGACTTACCAGGAAGGAGCAGAGGAAAATGAACGACACGAAGTAGAAATAGGCAAAATCACTGCCACACTCCTTTTTGGTGAGGCCAGAGAGGGGGTCACAGGCTCTGTTGCTCAAGCAGGACAACATGATCTCGTGCCAGGCTTCCCCCGTAGCGCTCCTGCAACACCAGAGCAGAGGCTGAGTTTATCCACCCCTCCCCATGACAGCCCCCCTGCGATAATACTGCACCCAATTAACCAAATTAATTAGGTGGAAGGTTGTGTCCAGGAGCAGAGACTATATTTACACTGAGAGTTGGAACTGCTCATGAAAAAGAAAGGAGAAAGAACATTTCCCTCTGTTACAGGGAGGGTAAAAGAAACCAGACAGGCTCAGGTAGGCTGAAAGCTTTATTGCTTCTTTGGAGAATAAAACCAGATTGATTTTAACAGTACAAATCTGAGTGAAGAGTTCAGATTGTTGCCTTTTGAACCTAGTGCTGGCTCTAAAGCCAGTGGAGAGGATGGGAAATGAAACCAGGCTTCTCCACTGGAATCTCTTATTTCCTTTATCAGGCAGATAAATTCCAGCATGGGCTGGTTGGACTTGGGTCTCTTTCTCATCACAGTCCCCTGGATGTTCTTCACCAATTCCCTTCTCCCTGTCTTGTACTATTGAGAGAAAAGAGCCAAAAGGAAAATCTTTGGAGTCTCACAGAGTTTGTCCTCAAAACAAAGCAGTCCCTGTGAAGTGCACCTTTGGTTTGGAAGTCAGGGATTCTCCACATGCACTTACTCTGAATTCCTGCTTCCCTCAATATTCATTTGCCATGTATTCCCACAGCCAGCACACAAACTTTGGTCCTGCTCTTTGGGAAAACTCAGTGCTCCATCTAACCCGAAATAACTCCCAGGCTCCTCTGAATTACAGCAGATTCCCCCACGGGTGCCTGGGTGCTGAAGGCCCATTCCCTTTGTGGGGAATTGTGCAGAAACCAACTCCCATCCCAATCCTGCTGCCCCTCACTCCCACTGCTGTGGGGCTGGTAAGGGACCATGAGGCTGAATAATGACCCAGTTCTATTAAGATTCAGAGTTCTGAGCCCAGTGAGGGCTAATTCCATTTCTGTCTGGCTTCACAGAACTCCCAGGCAAGGCCTCCAGCTCCAAGCACCACAGAATCCTTGGAGCTGAGCCTTGGCGGGGCTGGAAGGGACTGGTGTTTACTGGGGGGTCTCCACAGCTGGATGAAGAACATCTCCCCCAAACTGCCCCGAGCTGGAGCACGGCCTGTTTTACCAGGTCTTAAAATGAAAATCTGTTATTTAATTGATTTGTTTTCACTTGAAAATTATTCATTTCCAGGCAGGATGAACCCAGAGGGAAAAGAATTCTGAAGCAGAGGTGGGCTTGGTGTCAGAGCTGTTGACTTCTGGTTATGCAAAAATGGCCAATTAAAGCAATTCTCACTTAAAAAAGGAAAAATTAACCAAGTCTCAGGACAGGAAACCCATCAATCAGTTAAACCAGTGGGATTCTGATCTATATTCAGCTTCTGCCTGAGTTGCTATGGGGTGTCACAGCTCTAGGTGACACTCAGTGGAAGGGTTGATCTGCCGAGGAGGAGGAAGCAGGAATGGATAATTTACACAAATACCTATTTTAAAGCATGTCTAATTCTGAGCAGCTCCACTGGCACCTGCACAAAGATGTTTTTGCTGTTCACACACAAACCAGAGGGTGTTCTATCCTCTCCTCACCTGAACAGGAGCATCAGGGCTTGGAGGAAAGTCCGGAAGTTGTTGTGCCGATTAATGGAGGTTTCATCATCTAAGGCAATGTTCCCAAATACCTGCCAGGGAAAACAGAAGGGATTCAGCCAGGCACATCGAGTGGAGTTGGAAAATAAGGCAGGGAAAGAATTTGTCCTTGTTTAAAGGGCTCTCAAAAGCTGAAATAATTTCTGTGCTGAAACAGGAGGTAAAAATGTGTTCTGGAGATGAAACACAAGATTAATGTGCTTTGTATTCACACGGGTCCTTTCTAGCAGGTCAGCTCCATCCCAGGCCAAGAAAAGTTTATTATTTCTTCCCAGGAAGGTGCAATGCCTGGGCTGCTCCCTCCTCTCAACCATTTGATGTGTCCATAGCCAGGGGAAGGGATGTCTTTCCCCGTGGGATTCAGGGATGTGCAGTGCTGAAATGTGATGCAGGCTCACGCCCACAGCTGGTTTGTCCAGCTCACTGGGGACACTTCAACATAAAAGCTGACAATTAAAGTAGAACAAGAGGCCTTTTATTCATTTCTAATTTACCTGACACCAGACAAGAAGAGCTTTTGCCTCATCCCAAATCAGTGCTGCTCCTGCTGTGGAGGCAACAACCATCTGCACCCTGAACAAAGCCAGGCTGCTTTTGGCCAGAATGAAGGAATGAAATATTTTACCTGCATGCCAATAATGGCATAGATGAAGAAGAGCATTGCAATGAGGAGACACACATAAGGCAAGGCCTGTGAGAAAGGAAAAAATGGCATTAATGACAGCAAATGCAAACATTGAGTTCCCTGGCAGAGCTGAGTTTTGTGGCATTTGTCCTTCAGGTGTAGGAACTGGGAAAAGGATATGAAGAATTCTGGCAGCCTTCAGGAGACAACCCCCTGGAGCCAGGTACTCATTGATCACACAACAGTCAGGGCTTTCCAAGGGCTCTCTCTATATCCTTGGAAGCAGGAAGCAGGGAAAACACAATCAGAGGCTCGGCAGTGAACACTGCAGCTACCAGCAGGCACTGGCACTTTGTGTGCATAATTGTGTGAACATTAATTGTTAACGACCTTGCTGTAAATTCAGTCTGAAGAAAAAAAATCTCCATCCCAGAAAACGGGCCCAGTTTGGGATCCCAGGAGGACAAAAATATTCTGAGTTTTAGCAAGAAATCAGTGAAGACTGCAATGTAATTATGTCACCCAGGCTGAGAGTGACAGCTATTTCCACTTGGGCTAAATGAATGGGTAATTAACGCCTCTTAATTAGTAATAGCTCAAAAACTGAGAAGTCTTGCCCTCGGGCCAACCCTTGTGCTGCCCAGGGCAGGGGTTCTGCAGGCCAAGGGAGCCCAGCGGGAATTGCAGAACCATGAAATATCCTGAGTTGGAAAAGACA
>VYZR01090974.1:0-35577 GCA_013400675.1 Oxylabes madagascariensis
TGGAGGAACTGGAGCAGAGCCAGAAGCTGTGATGAACCAACCCTGCACCGGTGGTGGGGTGGCACATCCCTGCCCCATAGAGATGCCAGGGAGCTGCTTCCTTCTGGATACAGAGCTGCAAATCGGCTCATTTTCTGCCTACCCCTGTTCTGCAGGGCAGACATCCCCCAGGGTCCCAAAACTGCAGGATGAAAAACTCATCCTTCCTTCTGGCCTGGATCCTGAACAGACATTGTGCACACACATAGTGCTGAGCATGTGAGTAGCAACACCGATGTCCATGGAGCAATCCACATGCTTGAGCCTCTACACATTTGGGAGCGGGGGAGAGGAGGACACTGGGTTCTCTGGTTGCCTGTTTTACATACCATTCTTGGAGATCCCACCCAAAAGAGAGCCGCGCAGCAGGATGGAGCTGAGCTAGACAGCTATTTTTATTTCCATCTCTTGTGGCCTTGCTGAGACCTGCTACAAATTATCTGAGATATCACATCCCTGACGAGTCCAAACAACAGGTCTTGCTGCAGACTGTGTTTAGAGAGGTGATTTAGTTACTGCTTTCCCCTCACCCCGTCTTCTTCCTCATTCCCATTAGTGACACGTTGGCTGCAGAGAAAACTTATTCATGCTCTAGAAATGTAATATTTACTCAAAACAATTTTTATTTGGCTTGGCTTCTTCCCAGTGCCATAAAGTGATAGCCAACCCCAAGTGCTTACATAGACAACATGTGCATCTGAGTCATACTTATGATCCCCGTTATAAAAAGACACAACCTTGTTGTTTGGTGCAATAGGATGGGGCTGAAGGCATCAGCACGTCTTGAGCATAGCCTATCTCTGGAATCCGCAGAAATTTGCCATACTCCAAATTTAGAACTTGTGGATGGGAGCTCGGTCAGGAGCCAACTTTTTATACCATTACATCACAGGAATTGAGGGCTTTGTGTCAAGGATCCAAGGAAATTAATAAAGAGCAGAGGCTGTCCAGCTGTTTGAATTCAAAGTCATGGCAGAGAGGTGATTATTAATAAATATGGCTTTATTTGGAACATCGTAATCTCGCCACTTAAATTGAACATATCCCCTTCTCTTTACTGCAGTTTACTATTCTGTTAGAACTTGCAAAGACAATAGGAAGGAATTAACTCCTGTAAGAGGGAGGCCTAGGGAAGCTGGGATCCCTCTCATCAAAGGCCATGCTCCAGTGATGGCTCTCCAGCTGAGCACCACTTCGAGCGTTTGCCAGGGCATCGCCACTTCCCTGGCTGCGGGAGGGGGCTGGAACGTGGTGTGCATTCTTCCAGCTAAAACACATAAGGTCTCCAATGGACAGGGATCAAAGCCATAGACAGCTAATTAGAAGAGAAATTCAATTTGTTTGACCTCCCTGTGCTGGGGCAGCCAGTGCAAGCTCAAATGTCACAGCCTCCAGGGAACTGATGGTTAAGCACGTGGCCACTTACCAAGAGGCACAGGGTGACCTGAGCAACCTTCCATCCTGTTTGGGATGCACTGTGTGTGCCCATAGCCCCGGCAGGGCTTGGCCCTGGGTGCAGAGTGTGGCTGGGGCTTGGGGAAAGGCCATGCTGGTGCTGGGAGGGGGCCACTGCCCCTTGCCCCCAGAGATTGTGGAGCCCAGGTCCACCACACACCGCTTTCGGCACCTCAAATGCAGAGTGCACACCTTCCTAGCTCCAGCCTGCAGCACCCAGCAGGAGAGACTCTGCAAGAAAACACCTGGCTCTGCACACAGAAAGAGGTCAGGGGTTCCAGTGCTTTGGTCTGCATGCCATGGGAACACAGCCGGAGCACAGGTTTGCTGTGAAACACACAGCCAGGAGAATACAGCAGTGTCTGTGGAAAAGGGGCTTCCCTGATGCTCAAACCACAGAAATGTTGGTATGCGGCTTCAGAGATTTACAGCTTATACCCTCCTCAAGGGTATGCAAAAGCTATGAATAATTAAAAATATGTCTCTGGGTTCTCTAGGAAGTTCCCCATTTCCATTTTTCAGATAAATGTGCTGAGGCAGAAAGCAACTGCTTCAGTGGAATGATACTGTCAGCAAACCAAACATTAGAGTTCTCTGGGAGATACTCCTGCGCCCACAAATACCTCATTGTGCTTGCACATGTATTTCTTGCAGCAGCACATACCAAGCAGCTTTATGCATCTGTACCTCACCAGGAGTCACCACAGCAAAGACCAGGACCTGCAGCTTCCAACAGCCTCTGCTTTTGTCTAAGCACATACACGCATAAAATATATTAAAAAAAATTGGTTTAAAAACCATAACCAGCAGGTTGAAAAAAAAAATTAAAAATAATCCCTTCAATGATGTGGTCACAGGGTGACAATTTCCATAGTGGAAAGAAGACAGTCACTGATAGGGATAAAAAGCAGAAATCAAGTCAGTTCAACTCAATGATCTTAGAATCATAGAACAGTTTAGGTTGCAAAGACCTCTAAGTCATTCCTTACTTCTTAAATGTGGTGTTTCCACCTGCAATACAGGCATGGACATGCAGGGAGTGTTACAAGAAGTCAGGCTGCTCTAGATTCAAAAGGCTCTATTACTGGATAAACTTCTTGTATTTTACCTAGAAAAATACGATGCCAACCACACATTCCTGCCAGAGAACCCATAGAGACATCCTGGCCGCTGATCAAGTACAATGCTATGTATTTTTTCTCCCAACGTGTAGCTGCTCATGCTGGACTGCGTATTTTATGTTTTTGTGAACAGCTGTGAACATCTAAATATTAAAACCTCAGGTTTATTAAACATCCCATTTATGGTTAAGAGGTGCCCTCCTGTAACACATGACTCACACAGAGAAGCTGGAACACTGCAGTGGGTGAGGAGAGCCTTTGGATGCTGCTTCCCTGTGGGACAGGCGACCTTTCTGGGTTCTTTCTGGGACCCTGGAGTTCGCCTGGCTTCTGGAGCTGCCTTGTGCATGCTGAGAGCATCTTACATGGTTCTGAAGCACTTCGCCACCTCAACAATGGCACAAGGAAACTTTGAGGAAAACAGGGTTTTCCTCAATTGCTAAAAATACCTGTAATACAGGAAAGGATGAATGGACTTCAGTGATTGGATAACTTGCAGAGAATTTTTTTTAAAAAAAACTACTATTGGGGCAGGAAACACTCCAAAAGGTATAACCAGATATTTGCCAGAGCAAAAAGGCAAAAGAGTTTTTATTTCCAACATGAGTGCCCCCGGTAGGTTCAGGCTGAGGAATGAAGTAGACATTTTACGTGCAATCTTATGCTGTTTGGTACTCCAAAGCTTTTTGGTGCATGGTCCTCTTGCATGAGAGAGTCTGCAATGGCAATGCTGCTGCTCCTTCCACATGTGGATAAAGGTGGAAGAAAAAAGTCAGCAAAATGAGCAGTCTTAAGGGTACCATCATGCACCCCAGAAGCTGGGAATACCTACCTGTCAGAGCCAGGGAGGGGATGCTCATTGTCACTTTCAGATTTTACAGGACAGTAACCTCACTTCCTGGAGCACTGCATTAGACCAGCAATTGTAATTAGCAAGTGATTCTATGGAATTAGCTGAAATGCTTCAAGCTAAAGCCCAACAAATTTCTAACCCATGGCCAATTTCCAACTCTCTTCCCACTGAAGTCAGAAGCAATCCCTTCTGCCCCATCTACGGTTCTTAGAAATGCAGTAAGCAATTAAAATTTTGGAGACCTTGCCCGTTCTTATAACAGCGCAAGAGTCAGATTTACAAAATGCTACTCATGCTGCTTAGAAACTTCCTTCCCAGAAGTTCCCTTGTTTCCAGCAGACAATCCCTTCTTTCACTACTAGTTCTAGATGCAGCCAAGCATCATCCTATTTAAAAGTCATCTTCCAACAACAGTAGCAATAAACACATTTGGCCAGCTAATTCACCTTCTGCAGCCACGGAGCTGGACTAACAACCTGCTTTATGTCCTGGCAGTGTAGCTTGTAAAACCAACTCCAACTGGTAGCAGAGAAATATATAAAACATTGAGAAGGGTTGTATGAGAAGGTGAGTTTGTGGCTTCTTATTTTGACTTGTTTTCATGAGATTCTTAAAAGTCTCAAACCCTGGAATTAAGGAACCTTGGCTGTGCCTGATTTTCCAGCAGTTTCTTTAAAAGATGAGTCATTTGGAAAGCACGGAAAGTATCAGAGTAATTGCTTTGATGTCTTTTATAGAAATTTGGGATGGATTTGAAAGAAACGAGGGAAGTGCTGTTATTTCCTCTTGGAATGGCAGCCTGACATGACTGGTTCTGTTACACAACAAAGCAAGCAAACAGCAGTGCACACGCGAGCTCGGCAGTGGCCGAGGAGCTTGTCCTCCTAATCAAGTTTAGATCTGGATGCTGATGGACTCAGCAAACAAACACTCATGTTTATTATAACAGAATGAACAGAATGTACCACGGAGCATATGACTCACTTTTCCATAGGACGCCTGTCTGTTCTCTGGGTTTGGATAAGGAAATGTTACACCTCTCACTTACAGTTTGTTTTACAAATCTTTAATGAGCCTGTCCCAGTGAGCTGTTGTCCTGCCACATAAAACCTGATTCATCTTTGTGCAAACAAGCATGGCTTTTGACAGGGCACCCTGCACTAGGCCCTACTAAATCAGCCAGCCAGACTCACTCACAGGTGGTTTGAGTCTGGAGTGCTTTTTGAAACAAAAATATGCAGCCAGCCTCAGCAGCATGTTGGCTGTTTTCCCTTGGGTGACAGGCTGTCCTGCTGCATCCAAAGTACCCCTCCTCCTCCTTCTCTGCGGGACAGAGCCTGCCTTTTAAACTGGGCCTTTAAAACCACAGCTTTCCATAAGAAAAGGGTTTGTTGAAAACAGAGCTCAGGCAAGGGGCAATGAAGAAAGTATCATATTTTTATTCCAAAACATGTAAAACTCAAAAAAATAGCTGCCTATTAATTCACAGGAAATTCTGATTGAAGTAGGTGTCCATACAAGACCCTCCTGCAAGAAATTCAAATGAAGGGAAGGGGAGGGAAAGAGATTTTTAAGTAAACAAGTGAGAAGAGCCAGGCAAAACAAGAGCAATAACCAGAGTCTCAGGTGGCTGACTTGGCAGAGCGGGGTGTGAAGGAAGGAAGACGCTGTGGGACAGCAAGTTGCTGGCGTTTACAGTAGTCAAGAAGTCTCCAGAGTTTGTGACTTTAACCACAAGTTGCTTAACAATACTGTGTGATCCTTCTCCTTCACATCCAGCCCCAGCCATGACAGTAAATCCCTCTCTGAATCAAGAGGGGGGATGCAGGTGCAAGGTGGTGATGTTGGACAAAGGAAGAGGAGCAGGACTGGCAGAAGGGGTGTTTCACTGCCCCCTGAAATTACAGGAGTTGTGATGAGAAAAGACAGCTCCTGGCTCAGGTCTCAGTCCCTGGATAGGAGAGGGCTGGTGAGTAACAAGTTTGGAATTGAGGGGCTGCCCTGTGGTGTAGACAGGGCCACTTACAGCTAGAAAGAATTTTTTCCCCCTGAAGTCAGTGAAGGCCTTCCAGTGCCAGAAGAGAGTGATGAGAGAAGAGAAATGTGTTCGTCCCTTCCCAGAGATGCATGCAGGAGAGCAGAGGATCCTTTAGTGAAGAAGTGAATGTGAACTGGCATTTCAGAGACCAACTTGTTGCTGGGGCTTTCTACCAGGCATTGAAAGTTACTGTGAAAGGCACCCTTGATTCATGTTTGTGATGGAGATTAAACTTAGATAAGACTCTGCAAGTTAGAAAACCATTTCAGATTAAGAAATGGAATATTCCCCAGGCTGAAGACTGTTCAGTTATATGTCTCATCCCTATGGAAATTTGCAAGGATCTGCAAATACATTGGTTTAAAGTTACCAGCAGCAATAATGGAGAAACTAACTGAATGACAGAAAAGAAAACCCTAAAATAGTTACCATTAACCCCAGGAGGGCTGGGGGTATGTTGAGCTATGGTTTTGTGTGCTCGGTAGCAATGTGTCATCATAAAAAGCCTGCATTTAACAGCAGAACAATGCTATGCATGGTGTCACCTTCCCAGGGGCTCACTGTGCAACAGCTTCTCCAAACTGCTCCATTTCCATTGCTGAAGCAGCTCATTAAAAAAAAAACCAATCCTCATACAGCTGGGAATTACAAAACACTGCAAGAGCCTGTGATGCCAAGGACCTTTATTTGGAGGCACACCTCCGTTCCTAGTGCTTTGGAAGCTGGTCTTTTTCAAAAATCTTTCTAAAGATGCTAAAGCAAGGATGGATCTGGCCACAGTACATTCAGCAAGAGTGATTACATCTTAAAGAGATATTCCCTCTCTTTAAAAATTCCAAGTCTTCCTAAAAATTCTGACCCATCTTTGTGATGGGTTCAAAAAAAATCTCATCACAAAAGTGACAATCCTTGTGCCTATGTCAGTGTCTTAGCTGTATAAATTTAAACATTCCATTGTAAGCTAAGATTATCTTGCCTCTTGCCCACTGAGACATGTGGGTTTGGCTTTTAAGACTCCATAACTGGCCTGCTTGAACCCTATCCAGCAAGTTTTCATCTAAATTGATTAGGACTTGGAACGCATTTTCTTGGACAAATTGTGTTCTAATGAATAGAACACTCCCTCACAGCTGTCCTGCCAGAAAGCCAAGATTTTTTCTGTCTAAAAATCATCCCAAAGTGACCCTTAGATAAAGTTCAGCATCCATTTTAATTTTTTTGAATAAGAAAAGGTTTGCTTAATTCCATTCCATACATTTCAGCACTAGGCAGCTGACACACGATTCCCCCTAAATATTTGATTTTAAAGAATTTGGTTCCGATGTCAAGTCTGCCACAGACAATACATTTCTAAACACACTGTTTACACTAAACACAAAGCATGAGGATGGTTCCAGCAGGAGGAGAAGTCTCTCTCATTCCTGTGCCTGTAGATGGCACATAGAGCAAACTCAAGGTTGGCTCTATTCCCCACACGATATATTTAAACATTAATGATGGCAAACAGGGAATATCACTATAAAACCTCACCTAAGCACCAGAGATTTCCACAGTGTCCTTCTCCAGGGACAAGGCTCCCCAAGAGACCCCTCCTCACCCGCAGTAAGTACCTCCATGAGCTAACCTTCAAGTCCAAGAGTAGACTGGCTGGGAATTCCTGCCATTAATAATTGCTGGCCAAATGAAGACAGCACTTTCCCTGGCCACTCTGGGATAAAAGCTGTCCCAGTTAGGATGAATGCACTTTTTCTTTTCAGCATTTTGCTCCATAGTTGTTCTCCCAAATGTCCCAGCTTGAAACCTCAGTAAATGTTTGTGTTATGATTAGCCCATCTGGAATTTTTATTCTACGACTACTGTCATGGTAGACAAGGAGGATTTCATTCAATCCAGAATATCCAGGAGACATCCATGGTTACATCATATTCCTTATCTCCTAGCAAGAGTATTGCTAGGAACCAGGAGTACAATTTGAGACAAGATCAGATCCTTTCTAGTCTTGCAAAAGATGGTTCTGACCCATGTGGAAATAATGTGTCTTCACCATGTTTTCAGGACTTAACTGACACTCAGAATGGCACTCAGAAATTAAATATGTATGCAGGAATTTAAAGGAACCAGTCTCTCAAGAAACACAACTTCCCAAGCCTTTCAACATTGGTTACAGCTTTAACAAGACTGGAAACTGAGACAAAGCCACATCTCCTCAATCTTGAATGGAATTTGACTACATCAGCTACCAGTCATGCTCAGAGAAGAAAAGTAAATCATGAGAAATTGCTCTGCTACAAAAGAAATGAGCATCATGGTACTGCTTGTGGAAAATGGGCCATAAAAAGACCAGATACACCGAGCTTCAGAAATTTACCTGGAGCTCCCTGGAGAAGGTGGTAGCTGCTGCTCTTATTCTCCAATGCCTTTACTGAAGGTTGGTTCAGTCACATCAACATGATTAGTCAATATGCATCATTAGATAGCAAGACCTTACTTAAGCTTATGCTGCTTTGACAGATAGATTCAGAAAAATACCATGCTCCTCTTCTAGAGTCCATGTCATCTTTGGCTGTAGGTGAAGAAAATTGGGTACATTTACAGCCATTAATTTGAGCCCCATTTAAAAAAAAATTCTGTGTGCTCTTAAACCATTAGAACCTAAATATTATGACAGGGAATGAACACAAACAGGATTTGCTAACACTTTATCACACTGTGTTCTGCAGTCTGCTATTGTCTGGAGATGTGGTTATAATGGGCAGATTATACAGCATTAAACCCTCCTGAAAGCATAGACATATATAGGATAGGATATAATAGGATATAATCTAATAAAGCATAGGATATAATCTTGCTAGGAGCAATTATCTTTAAACACAAGAACAGCTTCAGTGCCCAGTGGAGAGTGGCAAGCTAAGTTACGGGCCCCAAGGCAAAACAATGACCAGCTGCCAAGAAACATCCTCGTTAGCCTTTGTTATAGTTTGCCTTTTTAAAGTCATTGTGCAGAATAATTAAGTTGGTAACATGCAGATGAGAAAGTCGAAAAAAATGTGAAGACACAGGGAGAAATGAAATGCTAGAGCACTGAAAGATAGCACCTCCTCTGCGAAATGCTTATACTGTGAAATAAAAAGAGAAGAAAGAACAAGTCATTTCAGGATGTCTGGAATGAGAGATAAGATTACAATCTTCTGGTAGTCTCCCACAAAATCTCTTTATTGGCATTCTACATCACAAGGGCGGAGTACAAACACAAAGCAAGAGGGCAAGAGGGCAGTTATGAAGAATAGACAAGATGAACTGCAGCCTAAGAAATGGGATTTCAAGACATGGTGGCTCTTTCAAGATCCTGAGAATGTGATACACATGTTCCTTGAAATGGCAGCAAGAAGAGCTGGAGGCTTGATCAAGCCTGTCATAAGAGAATGGTTAACTTGGAGATCACGAATGCACAATGGGATGAGAAAGCAGAAGAGGGAGCAGAACTTGAGTCAACCCTTGTGATCACCCTCTGGTGGCTCCTGTGTGGTACCAAGTTGATCACAGGCTTTAGGTCTTTTTTAGTTGTTTTCCAGCTTGTTAAACACACTCAGCACCTCTCACTGTTTATCTCTTTTGCAGTGTGGGATACGTGAGCAGTTTTATGATGTTATTTAAAGCTTAAAGCAGAGACAGACAAAAACATTTTGACAGAGACAGCAAACTATTTCTTGAGTTGGAAATTTCAGGCCAGATCCCAGTTATCATGTCCAGGTTAAGTTCCCCTTGCACCTTATCCACATTTGGGCTGTCTTGGGGAGCAGCAGAGAATTTCCTGTTCCTGAGGTGACCCACAGGTGGCATAAGGCCAGACGAAGCCAGACTTGTGCTGTCTGCTCCCCACTGAGAAAGCAGGGGCTCCCGAGATAGCTGGTGGCAGGAGGGGACCACAGGCATCCACTGCTGTTGTGCCATGGCTATGAGCCCAGCAGGCTGAAGTTCCAAAACTCACACGGGCATTTCCTGCCTTCACCTCTGCTAAGAGCTGCGTCAGAGTGCTGGGAAGCACAGGTACAAAAGGAGAAAGCAGTGAGCTGCTCCAGGGATTTGTGCAGCAAGCAGAAGGCTTTGCCCTGGCTTGTGCTCCTGGCATGACTCAAAGACTGGCATGGAGTGGCCTCCTTTTACAGACAGACAGGCAGGAGACTTTGGCAGCAAGACCAGGCATTGCATTCCCTTTAACCCAGCAATTAATCAGCACCCAGGAGTCACGTGGATTGCCAACATGCCGGAGTGGCCCTGGCTCCGACTTGATTTCCACTCTGCTTAAATGACTTCTGCTCAGGGACTTGGTCTCCAAAAACACCCCCACCCCCGACCCCGCCGAAACAGATGCTGAACACTAGATACAAGCTTGTGGTAGGTGGTGTTTTGCAGGAGGTGTCCTTGCTGATGGACTGCACATTTGTACCTCTGTGGCTGGATGGAGGGACAGAAGGGCTACAGGAAAGGCACAATACAGCATGATATGGAATGAGTCAAAATGTCAGTGCAAAGCAAGCAGAACAGAGAACCAAAAAGAGATGGGAACGAAGTAGAAATCTCAGAATTATGGACAAATTAATGAACCCACAATGCTGGAAATGGGAACAAGCTGTCAGACCTTCATCTCTTACAAGGAACAACAAAAATATCGTAATGTCTGGTCATTTTGATGGAAATAGAGTTGTAACACTGATATTGTTCGCAGTGATTTCATTAAGACCCTGTCAGCATGGTCAAGCCTAATTAAACCTTATTTAGCCTTTTATGGGAGCCAGTTATAAAAATATGACCTGCACTAAAACCCAGCATTCTAGAAATGGTCCCAGTCCTAGAACAGTCATCTTTTTGGCACAGTAGGCTCTTGAGACCATCCCACTAAGGTGCTAAGATATCTCTAAGATATCTAAGATATTTTAAAAGTTTACAAGTTCATGCTGCATTCCTTGCCCACACAATCCTCTCCTTGCAGTTTGCGGGAATCTGGGGTGTCTGAGGAATGCAGAGTCAAGCGTCCTGGTGGCATCCATGACCAGAATTATTTCACAGAGAATTAATCCCCAATCCTGACACTTCTTGTCGTGTGAGATTCAAATCTCTGCCTTTCCATTCAAATGGCCATTACAGCTCAGCAAATGCAAAGACTAGACAATGGACTTGCACCACTTGTGAACATTTGGGTTTCTGGGCTGAATAGTGACNTCTTCTAGAGTCCATGTCATCTTTGGCTGTAGGTGAAGAAAATTGGGTACATTTACAGCCATTAATTTGAGCCCCATTTAAAAAAAAATTCTGTGTGCTCTTAAACCATTAGAACCTAAATATTATGACAGGGAATGAACACAAACAGGATTTGCTAACACTTTATCACACTGTGTTCTGCAGTCTGCTATTGTCTGGAGATGTGGTTATAATGGGCAGATTATACAGCATTAAACCCTCCTGAAAGCATAGACAGAAAATAGGATATAATCTTGCTAGGAGCAATTATCTTTAAACACAAGAACAGCTTCAGTGCCCAGTGGAGAGTGGCAAGCTAAGTTACGGGCCCCAAGGCAAAACAATGACCAGCTGCCAAGAAACATCCTCGTTAGCCTTTGTTATAGTTTGCCTTTTTAAAGTCATTGTGCAGAATAATTAAGTTGGTAACATGCAGATGAGAAAGTCGAAAAAAATGTGAAGACACAGGGAGAAATGAAATGCTAGAGCACTGAAAGATAGCACCTCCTCTGCGAAATGCTTATACTGTGAAATAAAAAGAGAAGAAAGAACAAGTCATTTCAGGATGTCTGGAATGAGAGATAAGATTACAATCTTCTGGTAGTCTCCCACAAAATCTCTTTATTGGCATTCTACATCACAAGGGCGGAGTACAAACACAAAGCAAGAGGGCAAGAGGGCAGTTATGAAGAATAGACAAGATGAACTGCAGCCTAAGAAATGGGATTTCAAGACATGGTGGCTCTTTCAAGATCCTGAGAATGTGATACACATGTTCCTTGAAATGGCAGCAAGAAGAGCTGGAGGCTTGATCAAGCCTGTCATAAGAGAATGGTTAACTTGGAGATCACGAATGCACAATGGGATGAGAAAGCAGAAGAGGGAGCAGAACTTGAGTCAACCCTTGTGATCACCCTCTGGTGGCTCCTGTGTGGTACCAAGTTGATCACAGGCTTTAGGTCTTTTTTAGTTGTTTTCCAGCTTGTTAAACACACTCAGCACCTCTCACTGTTTATCTCTTTTGCAGTGTGGGATACGTGAGCAGTTTTATGATGTTATTTAAAGCTTAAAGCAGAGACAGACAAAAACATTTTGACAGAGACAGCAAACTATTTCTTGAGTTGGAGATTTCAGGCCAGATCCCAGTTATCATGTCCAGGTTAAGTTCCCCTTGCACCTTATCCACATTTGGGCTGTCTTGGGGAGCAGCAGAGAATTTCCTGTTCCTGAGGTGACCCACAGGTGGCATAAGGCCAGACGAAGCCAGACTTGTGCTGTCTGCTCCCCACTGAGAAAGCAGGGGCTCCCGAGATAGCTGGTGGCAGGAGGGGACCACAGGCATCCACTGCTGTTGTGCCATGGCTATGAGCCCAGCAGGCTGAAGTTCCAAAACTCACACGGGCATTTCCTGCCTTCACCTCTGCTAAGAGCTGCGTCAGAGTGCTGGGAAGCACAGGTACAAAAGGAGAAAGCAGTGAGCTGCTCCAGGGATTTGTGCAGCAAGCAGAAGGCTTTGCCCTGGCTTGTGCTCCTGGCATGACTCAAAGACTGGCATGGAGTGGCCTCCTTTTACAGACAGACAGGCAGGAGACTTTGGCAGCAAGACCAGGCATTGCATTCCCTTTAACCCAGCAATTAATCAGCACCCAGGAGTCACGTGGATTGCCAACATGCCGGAGTGGCCCTGGCTCCGACTTGATTTCCACTCTGCTTAAATGACTTCTGCTCAGGGACTTGGTCTCCAAAAACACCCCCACCCCCGACCCCGCCGAAACAGATGCTGAACACTAGATACAAGCTTGTGGTAGGTGGTGTTTTGCAGGAGGTGTCCTTGCTGATGGACTGCACATTTGTACCTCTGTGGCTGGATGGAGGGACAGAAGGGCTACAGGAAAGGCACAATACAGCATGATATGGAATGAGTCAAAATGTCAGTGCAAAGCAAGCAGAACAGAGAACCAAAAAGAGATGGGAACGAAGTAGAAATCTCAGAATTATGGACAAATTAATGAACCCACAATGCTGGAAATGGGAACAAGCTGTCAGACCTTCATCTCTTACAAGGAACAACAAAAATATCGTAATGTCTGGTCATTTTGATGGAAATAGAGTTGTAACACTGATATTGTTCGCAGTGATTTCATTAAGACCCTGTCAGCATGGTCAAGCCTAATTAAACCTTATTTAGCCTTTTATGGGAGCCAGTTATAAAAATGTGCCCTGCACTAAAACCCAGCATTCTAGAAATGGTCCCAGTCCTAGAACAGTCATCTTTTTGGCACAGTAGGCTCTTGAGACCATCCCACTAAGGTGCTAAGATATCTCTAAGATATCTAAGATATTTTAAAAGTTTACAAGTTCATGCTGCATTCCTTGCCCACACAATCCTCTCCTTGCAGTTTGCGGGAATCTGGGGTGTCTGAGGAATGCAGAGTCAAGCGTCCTGGTGGCATCCATGACCAGAATTATTTCACAGAGAATTAATCCCCAATCCTGACACTTCTTGTCGTGTGAGATTCAAATCTCTGCCTTTCCATTCAAATGGCCATTACAGCTCAGCAAATGCAAAGACTAGACAATGGACTTGCACCACTTGTGAACATTTGGGTTTCTGGGCTGAATAGTGACAGAAGCAGTTCACGATGTGGAGGTACAGGCTCCTCTGGATGTCAGCAAGGGCCTATGGGTAGAGCATGCCACAGACCTCAGCTGCTGTCATGTACAGCCATATTCACTGGGGCCACAGCACCTCTCGCACTACCTCCTGCAGATGTGGGACATGTGTTTCTCCTTGCCTTGTGGCAGTAAGCACACAGCAGGCTGGAGTTACCAGTGAAATCCATTCGGTCTCTAGTGGGCTCTCTCAGAGGGTATTATAGATAAGATCCAAATAGAGGCTGAAAAATTAATACAAATGAGAGCAACGACCAACACTCCCAGAAAATCCCGTGTTCTGCAACTGTTATTGCTTCATCAGTGACAGGAAAGAGCAGTGTTCTAAAATAGAAGTTCACTTAATTGAATTTCCCTTAAGGCACAGAAAATAAGCTTCCATGAAGTGGTATCAAATGTTCAACAATAACATGTCCTTTCAGCTGAAAACTGGGTTAGGAATTTGCATTGTATTTTCACAAAACATAATTCCCAGCCCAGTTTCTTTCTCCTCCTTGAGATAACCAGGAAGATTCCACCTCAGTGATTACTGGGTTAGACTATGTGGGTCAGTCAATGCGTAACCAATGCTCAGCTTCTCCACACTCCTACTTAACCGAGCCCGCTGGATCCACCACTGAGCTTTGGATACATAAAGCCATTGAAGGAGCTCTTTGCTTAAACAACTTTGTATTTAAGGGTTTTTTTTGTAAGTACCTCTGCATCTTTATCCTCTGTAATGGGGTGTGAGGTTCAAGACTGTGTCAAGCCCAGGTGAGGTCCGCTGCACACAGGACTCATATCCTTGTCCCTCCTGTGTTAGAGGGCAGGCAGAACTGGACACCTCAGGGAGCTGAAAAATACAAAGGAACACTCAAAAGGTACAGAGCAATGAGGATCATACCTTTTTCTATTAATACAGAAAGTCTTAACAGCCAACACTCACGTATTTACATGTGAAATATTATCTTTCTGAAGGTTTGTCATAAATATGGCTCAGAACGCAGGGATGGCCATGCTTTCCAAGTCTGTGCAGCAGGAAGAATAAGGAATAAGGAAATAAGGTCAAAATATTAGCATTCAATTGAATCAGTATGGGCCAAATTAATTAAGTTACTGCTCCATCACAGACTTCCATACATGAAACCTGAGAAAGCGGTTGCATCAACAGCACGTCAATCCATGGCACTGGTCAGCAGAACAGAAAACCCAGCCTACAGTTTCAGAGTTTCATTCAGCTTTGGCACAGAAATGTTAACAATGTTTAACAATGCTTCTGAACAGATAATATTAATTAAATGTTTGCATTCAAATTTTGTTACACAGTGCAACAGGTTTGCTTTCTATACAAACGCTGCACATCCAGCACGGAGCAGAAAGCTGGCGGGGGTCAGACCCTAATGAGTAATTGTTCAATCCCGTGGATCCTTTTAAAACTAAAGGCAAGGAGGGAAGAATGTTTGCCATCTCCAGACTCTGTGTGTGTCTGCTTCTAAGTTTCTTCTTATTCTCCAGGAGTTTTCAAAATTATGTGTTTAAATGTTCATTATCCTTCTACTCTAATACTGCTTAAAACTCCTTTTTCAAGCCCAAGTTTGACATAGCCAGTGGATGAAAATTATATTCCATAAAAACAGAGTCTTGTAGCAGCACTGGGTAAGTCAAACACCCTGATGTGAAGGAAAGCAGCTAAATCATTCATCCAGATGGGAAATGTTGACAGTCCCTTAACCAGAGCAGCTCTACAATACAGAGAGGTGTGCAATTTGGCTTTGTTAAGCAGACATCATGGAACTATTTATTCTGTCCTCAAGCTGAGCAGGAAGTTTATTAAGCTGGCCTGTTGCTGGACATATCACCTGGCTGCTGTGTTTCCTATCGGAATGCAGAGTTGGACGGGCCCTTTCTGCACTGACGTCACGTACTGCCATGCGGAGGATTTCTCCATGAGCCTAAGACCTATTCCTCTGACCCCAGGAACACATTGGATGTTGTGCATCCAATTCCTGACAGGAATGCTTCATTTAGCTCTTGAGCAACCATTTCTGAGCAAGCCAGGAGCAGAATCCAGCTTTTCTTGGCTGAAAGAATTGGGATGTCCTGAAAAGGGGCTTTTTAAACAGATGAGTGAAAAAGCGAAGAGCCCAAAGGACCATCGCTCTCCAAAGAAAATCATACAAATCAACAAGGAAAAATTCCTCTCCGTAGTTAGGCTTTCTACGATGGTCAAACAGCTGTGTGCTGTTGGGCTTAGCTCTGCTCCAGCAGAGCCCTGAATATCTGCTCCACTGTCTCAGCAAGGCCCCGGGGGACACAGCGAGGTCCCTGGGCCTGCCTTTGGCAGAGGCTGAGCAAATGCACTCTGAGCGTGCCCCAGATCTCCTATGGGGCACTGCCTTGGTTGGACAACTGCTCCTTGCACATCCCTTCCTGCCACCCCAGCACACCATCACCCTCCCTTCCCTGGGCTGGGTCTTCCCTTCTGCCTTTTGCTGAGCTGTGGCTTCCTGCCCTGCCAAAGTGGTGGCTTGCAGCCAGCTCAGCTGCTGGGGACACCCTTGTGCTGCCACTGACTGCTCTGGCAGGCTGAAAAGTTGCAAATGTGACACTGCTTCCCATGCAGGACAACTCTTACTTTCCCCCAGACCCAGGATGTTCATGGGGTGCTGGACAACGGTGGGGAGCACTGCATTATACCTACCTGGAGGCCCAGGGAAAAGAATGGGGGTGATGACCACGCTTTTCAGACTTCATGTGGTGAGCTACCAAGTTCCCCTGCAAATACATCAGAGAGAACGAGGGAGCCCCTGTTCTGTAGTTTCTCTTTCCTGTGCAGTGCGTTGAACATGACCATCCCCTACTCACCAACATAGGCTGTGGGGTAGAGCTGATTTTTCCCAACATTTTTGCCCTCCAGAAGTAACTTACAGGTCAGTATCAATCCCAAATAATTTCCCTTTACCCTGATGAAAGTTTTCTCTTCAGAACAAATAGTGTTGTTTTCTGGCTGCTCTTAACACCTCCCAACATGCATGTAAAATTTTGCTGAATTTAGCCAGTGGACATCTTTTCAAAGTGATAATTAAAAAGATGACTTGTTTTCAGCTAAAATAGTACAAAATAGCACAAAATAGCCAGTGGTACTTTGTACTAGATACTTGGTCCAAAGAATTCCTCCCAGATTTACAGCGGGCCAACTGGATTCATAAACTGTTCACAGGCGAGTAATCAAAGAGATTTAAAATAGGAAACATTTTATCCTCTATGCTGATTTTTTCAGAACCAGATGGCAGATACAACATCAGCAATGTTGTATTTATATGTATTTCTATTACATATACATAATATGTAATTTATAGAAATTCCCTGGCACTTCCTAGCAGCCTGCAGAAGGTCCTTCAAGAGGTAGGCATTTTTTGAAATGTGAATAGGGACACACTCATCCAAAGCACATCAATATTTTTGGATTGTTGTGAACAGAGAAACTTTAACAGCTCTAAATATTTCCAGGAGGCTGGATAGCTCTTGAGATGGATCATTATATCTTTTTACTTCCAGCTTAACATGGTGAAAGCAGGCAAACCCCAGCATCTGTACAGGCACATGAACACAAGTGTCACCCCTCCACACCCCTTTGTGGCCTGTTGATGCTGTAATTACTCCTTCTGTTTCTGCACCCTGCCTGCTTGGCTTTGCATTTTACTGAACCTCAGAGTGACCTCTATGGACTGCCACAAAACACAGGTCCAGAGGGTGTCACTGAGCCTAGCCTCCTGCTGGAAGCAGGGCTATCACCAACACTAGAGCAGAGCCACAGGTTCAGCTGCTGTCTCAGTCACCACCAGGAAGATTTGGCATAAAACCCACAGCAATATTCAAGCCTCAGCCCTGCCTGAACTGGTGACTACTCCAAGGACCACTTGAGTCTTTACAGTCTTGACAGTGGTCAGCAATTCCCTCTTCTGAAGAAAACAGTGTGGAATGAAGGTTCTCAGCTGTGCAGAAAGTGGGTATTGCTTCACCAAGCCTGACAATGTTATGAATTTTTACAAACTGTAAAAACAACCAGATTCCAAGCTTTGAAGTGGGGAGAAAAGCTAACTCTATGCTATAATTACATTTTATTTGGACTTCTTTCTCCATACACGGGAGCTGGGGTTGAAAGCACTTACTACAAAGCACAGAGGAACTTTAAGCATGCTCTTATTTAAACCAGCCTCCATCAGTCTTGCTCAAAATAAATACACAACAGAGATAAAATTCTAGTGTAACTGGACAACGCTTTCTAAATTGCTGTCTTATGTGTTCCCTTTCCAGAGGATTAACATCCACCTGTATGAATGTTTAACCTGTGCTGGCAGGAGGGGGACTGGGAGAGTAAGACTGCCTAGGACACTGCTCCTGATGTGTTCACCCAGCCCCTGAGGCTCCCCACTAAAGAGCAGGCAGAACTGGAACCTGTTACATGAACACTTCTCAGCAGGTTCCTCATGCAGCTGCAACCAAAGAGGATATCCCCTAAGCAGCCTTCTGGACAGGCCAGGTGCTGAGGAACAGCCTTGTGACTGTGTGATGCCCTCATTTTGCTCTGAAGTTTCTTGCCATTAGTCATAAATCCTACGCATTCCGTTCAGTTTCATGGTGAAAATGCTTTTAGAGCAAAAAAATTCAGATACTTTCTGCAAGTTCATTGAAGTTCAGTAAATTGTTTTATCTCAGTGGTAGGAACATGTCCACTTCAGCTGGAAAATTTCCTGGCAGAGTGCAGGTCTTTAACAGAGGAGTCAGTACTTGTCAGCCATGCAGGAAGCTTGAGAGCTCCCTTCTCAGCAAAGCTGACACTTTCCTCAACACTCACTGTGCATTTACACACGCCTGCAACTACATGCTCCAGAATAATAACCTAGTTTAAAAGTTTTGGGGTTTTTTTTCAGAGTTTGAACTTTGGTTTTGTTTTGAAACCTTCCCCTTTTTTCCTGACTAATGCAGCTCATAAAGGAACGCCTCCCTCAGGCCAAAAGCACGGAATATGCTTGTGATGATCTTCCAGAATTTTAACAAGGGTGTCCTCAGCACCTCAGAGCTGCACAACCATGGAATGTGGCCCATATTAATAACACTTTAACTACTCTCAACATGCTCAGAGACAGCCCTGATGCCAACCCACAGGTTCCCAGGGGCAGAATGACAGCATCCACATGGGCTATTAAACTGAAAGACAAACGTTTGCATTTTTTTGCTAATTCCCTCAAGTACGTAGCATTTCGGAATCTCTTTCCTCATATTCGTCCTCACTGGACCATGGAATTACTTATTTTAGAGTGATGGAGGCCAGTCATATCCTGGCATTAATTGTGAGAACTGTCACTTGTTTATGTATGACTGTTATTGCATGCACTGTTGGTGCAAAGACAATGTACTAGATCTACAGTTGAAGGGCTTTGTCCACGAAATTGCTCAGATACATGCAAAACCTCACCAAGAGAAAGCCTTTGGGAGATGTCGGTGTGAATCATTCACAACAGGCCTGGAAAGCATTCCTCTGCACATCCAGGAGCCAGCCCCGGAGGGATGGACCCTGCCTGTGCACCCTGCCCCTCCCCTGGGACAAGCCAAGGAGCAGAGCAGCCCTTCCCCCAGTGTTACAAAGGTATCAGTTGCTTTCAAAATTCTATATTGACATTCCGGCTGCAGGAGTGCAGGTGACGGCTGCAAGAGTGCAGGTGACCACTGCAGAAAGGGGGCCAAGGCTTAGTCTTTTCTACGGTAGATGCCACTATGGCATCAGGAGAGATCCAGAACCTCTTGATTTGCCCATACACTTTTGAATTACTTCATCAGAAGGAACATTACAGGCAGCAGGGATCTAAGAGAGTCACGTAGCCAGGGTGATTTTATGCTGCTCTTATTGGAAGATGTTGCAACAAGATACTCTGTGCGTTGTTTACATTTCCAAAGTGACGAAACCAGAGCACAGAACAAATGAAACTAAAACCCTGGGCTGCTTCATGTAGTTTCTACACCTTGGCAAATCAAGGTCAAAACAACACTCCAAAATGTCTAGACATTATTTTCTCCCCTCTCACAAGGGGGCGAAGAAGGATTTTTAAGTGCTATTAAAGGATGAACTTTTAGCGTCACTTCCTCATGTCCAGTTTGTTAAGAGAACACAGTGGTGACCCCGCCCTTGTGCCTGGACAAAAGAGCCGTCATAGGAAGGTGAAGAAAATACCAGCAGTGCAGAGAGAAAGAACAGCAAGAAAGCAAGTTTAGTGTTACAGGCTTTGTTGCCAAGTGGAGGCAGATCTTTTCTTGTTGACATGACACAGGCTTTACTCTTGGGCTAGGTGTGCTGTGCAGGGAAGAGCCGGGGTCCCCCCCAGCTGATCCACTGCCCGTGGTCTGGTTAATCTCTACCAGAAAGACACTTGCCAACCCTCTCTCTCTTCCAACCATGATAAGTATCAAGGCTAAAGATCAAATCCAAAAACAAAACATGTTGAAAGGCTTGTCTTCTCTGCAAGTGAGAAGAAAGTATGTCTAGCTCTCCAGACTGCATGCTTTTCAGTGTGGGCAAGCTGCATTATCCGAGTTTACATGACAGCTTTCATCAGGGCATCACACCATCACACCACACGGTGCAAACCAGCCACTCTTTAACCCTGTAACGCAGGAACAAATGAACCTTTTCTGTATTTCACGGAGCAGAAGAGTGAAGAACTAGCGAAATTTAGGGATTTGTGCAGGCTCACACAGAAGCAGCAGCACTGTGAAGGGAACGTCTGACCAAAATAATGTGGATGCATAGGAAAAAGTCCAAACTCCACAATTTATCTGATTCTCATGGGCTCACAGGCCCTAACATTTCACCAGGTCAAGCAAGTCACGGTCTGCTCAAGGACATATATTCCTTTTTTATCATGTAACCTTTATGTGACCCTGACAAGAAGTTCAGAGGACTCTTTAATGTAAGCTCTTACTGCCTTCCTTAAGGGGAGGAAAAAAAAAAGAAATAAGACCCAGGTAAGCATACAACAACAAAGCAATTCCTCCAGCCTCACTTCATTCCACTTGCAAACAGCATCAGTACTTTTCTGTTCAGGTATATATGGTTTTTATATACACTGTAGAGGTATATACTTCATTCATACTTTTCTGTTCTCTGATGTTGGGGGTTAGATTTGTTTTTTTTTCCTTATAGAGTTTTTTTCCACAAGTTACCAGGAAACTAACGACTAGGTACTTAAGGTAGTGGAACATCTTCTGCTCCACTTGAGTAGGTACTTAAGAGAACAAAAGGGGCCAAAGGAGATTTGTAGCACATGGCTACACCTCTTTTTGTCTCTGGACGTTTCTCTCGGAGTGGGAAGATAACGCGAGTTTTGGGGCAGGAGAAGGACAGTGCTGGGGGCAGCTTCGCTCTCTTGCTCTCAGCATCGGAGAGAGGACGGTCAGGCTGCTCTTGCTGCTGGAGGAGTTNCTCTGGACTGGGAGTATCCCATCTAGGAAAAGGAAACCAGAGCTTGGAATTGAAGATGCCATGGAACAGACACCCAGTCCCAGAAGAACCTTTAGCTCCCATGCACCCCTGTTACCACAGAGCTGTGCTCCCCTATTAACAGCAGCACTATACTTCCCTTTCTAGGCCATGAAGAAGGGCTGGTCTTGCTTTTGGTTCTAGGAGCATTGCAAGATGAAAACCATGTCTGTTGAGCGGTACCAAAGAAAAATAAACTAGGCATCTCACAAAGTCATCCAGCATGTCTATTCATACTCCTAGTAAGTAAGTGACAGCTTCTACCTTTTGCAGCCAGTGGCATCATATGCTATGAATTTAGCAATCCAGTATTTCCCTGAAGCGTAAACAAATTATAGTGAACAAATGGTCTTGAAATCTGAACTCAGAGATATTTTCTTATAACTCAGAACTTGATAGGTTGTGCTTACAGATCTAGCAGGAAACTTCAATCAAACTTTGGAGGAGCTAATGGGAAGTGCAGTCCTCCCATTTGCAGCAGACATCCTTCTTGGGAAATTCATTCTTCTTAACAGAAAACATTTTAGCCATTAAAAAATCCCATAACTTTAAAGCTAGCAGGCATTCTGTCACTGCATGCAGAAGGTTGGATTCTCACTCATTCCCCAGGAGGCTTGAAGACTGTAGCCAAGCACATGAGGATGCCAGAAGGATGCCTCCCACAGGCAGAGCTGCAGCAACCCTCCTAGCTTTTTAAAACCTGAGAAGACCTTTGGTCCAAAGCGCTGCAATGTGGAGTTCCCAGAAATGGAAACACGCAAAGAAAAAAACACCAAACCCTGGAGAGCTAACCTTATTAATAATCTGCTTCTCCCTACCTAAAGTTGGTTGGGATAGAGACACTGAATCTCAAACCCAGGAAATTATGAGTGTGAAGCTGTCATGCCCAAGTAAGCATGGCAGAGCTCCCAGTGACTTCACACAGTCAGCTCTCAAGTTACAGAAGCTGGAGCTGGATATACAATTGTCATCAACCAAACCTCCAAACCTCCAAATCCTTCAAAGCCTAGACACAAACCTTGTGCCTTCTGCCATTGACATGGACATATAAATATTCAAAGGATGGAATGCTGCTCTCAGTCCACTTGGGTGACAAAGTGCACCCTCATTGGAAAGGTCAGAGACTGAGAGCCTGTTCTGCACTTCTGTTGTACTTGAGGAGGAGACATAGGTGGATGGAGAACTGACTGCTGCCAGTAGAAACATTGTTTCTTATTCACAGGGACATTCAACAGCAAAACCAAAATTACTCAAAACAAACAGTACTGAAATTACTGGGGTCAAGGACAGTGGAGCCAAGAACACCCAAGAAGGGTGGGACACAGGCACCTTACATCATCCTGACATTTAAAAGGACTTTTAAGGGTTTAACTCTCCTGGTCTCCTGAAGAGAATCAGTGGTATGAGAAAAACCTCTCCTCTCCTCTTCTGGAGCTCTTTGAAAGGGACAGCCAGTGTCTCTGGTTACAGACAGACTTTTCCTGCGGAGGAGGGCTCCAGCCGCTGAAGCTGCCAGGAGAGCCACACAGCAGCTGCAAGTGCAGCCACCATAGCAAGGGAGCGGGTTTCCTCCACCCATCAAAGCAGTGCAGTAATTGGACTTTTTGGCTTTGTAGTGGCTGTAACCGTGCGAGCCATGGTTGCTGACCCAAGCCACAGCTCTGCCTGTTACTGTGACAGCGCAGCTCAGGCCATGGAAGTGCAGTGCGTGCAGAAAGGCACTATCAAGTTTCAAACTACCATCCCAAGCAACACAGAAACGAGCCCATCAAGGTCCCTAAAACACCCCCTTTTGGGCTCTGAACCTCAGTGGGCCCAGCCTGCTGAGCACAGCTGCCCCTCTACTCCCATTTGCTGTAAAGCAAAGCTAAGCAAAACTTACACAAAGCCAGCTAGTTCAGAATCCCAGATTAGAAAGTGTCACCAGTTAATGTCACCTGATGGCATTGTTTAGCTAAGGATATATTTTTTTTTAACTGCATGTTTATAGCACTCGTTTTGATAGAATAATCACAGCACCTAGTGTTGGCTTTCATCTCCCTCATGTGACTCACCCCTTCCATTTTCCAGGGCTCAGCTGTGATTGCTGGAGTGGTTCAGTTATCTGCACTGGTGCTACAAACTAGCTTGTGCCACCAGGCTCAGATCTGGAGCAGAAGTGCTGGGAGTCAGTGGGAGTTCAGATTAGGAGGGTTTAATCACCCTGCCCAAGGGGAACTGGCTCTTATCTCTGCAGCTGGCTCTGCTGCCTGTTGGCTGACTGCAAAGGGACAGGGGCAATCTGGGGATTGAAAGGTAGATTTGGCTTCAGCCTCATGTCTAAATATGTATGGTCAGAGATATCTTTATTTTACAGATACATATTGTTCTCTCTCTATATACATTAAGAGATGTATACTTTTGATTATACATCCACCAAAATACACACAAGGTTTTGAAAACTTCGCCTCTCAAACAATGAGGGAAAAATACTTTGTTTTGGACATACCAAAAATCCCCACAGGAGTTCGGAAGAAATATCCCTGCCTCCCAACTCAAAGCCATCTAGAGAGTCCTTGAGGAGATATTCCCAGGTGCCAGGGGCTGGCAGGGCAGAACAGAGGTAACCAGAGCCCCCCTGGCCCAGCCCTGACACAGAAGAGCCCATGGGGTGACAAAGTGGCCATGCCCCCTGGTCCCAATAATGAGGTGGGTGGAACAGCAGCTGCACTGAGCAACATAAAGGTGGTGGGGAAATAATTTCTGTTTCTGTTGGGTTTCATAATTTTACATATTTTTTCATAAGCCAGTATAAAACCTCTTGGCTTTTTCCAACAGCATTAGAAGCATAGATAAACATGCAGATTTCCATCAACACTCCTTGAGCTCACTTTCTTGCCAGTTTTCAGGAAAAACTGCCCATACATGACTTGCCAATTTTTATGGAATTTTGGCTCAAATAATTTTTAACTACTTAATACAGATCACATTTATTATCACCATCAGTGGAAAATATTATCTTCCCAGATTTTCTTGTATTGTAAGCAGGGGGAATAAAATTAATTCACTCTGCAGTTATACAAATATGTAAATCCATTACAAATACAGCATTGAATGCATTTTCTCAAATTCCTGTGCTGTTTGAAGCTTTGTTTCTGGCAGCACCAATATCCTTCTGCTGATGATTGGATTGCCCCGCAGCCTCAGAATAATTCCTGGAGTAAACTTATTGATTAATGCTCTTGTGATATGCTAACTCATATGGCATTAGGGAACTATTTTTATTGCTGGAGTCCATTTGTCCCTCATACATGCACACATTTTGAGTTCACTTTTGATGCATCTTGCAAGCTGTCCTAGACTTTGATGATATCTGTCACCCTACTGCAGCTCCAGCTCTCCTGTTAAATTCCATTAAGCACTAGGGGTCAGTCAACTGTATTATAAACATAAAGCAATTTACTAAAGTATACCTTTAATGAGGCTTCAGGGAGGAAAGGATGACATGTACAAGTTACAGTTTTAGGAATCAGACCTAAACCTCTAGTGGATAAAGTCTAAACTATGATGACTCTCTGACAAATCCTCAACATAACCCTATGCCAGGATTCTATCAGCAGACTGTATGACCTACACTGTACCAAGTGTTAGGACTTAGCTGTAGCTATAATTTACCATGCACTTTCTGTTTAGATAAAAAAAAACCCCAAAGAAATATATCAAAAACCTCAAACACCCCAAACCACCACCTTCCTTTTAACACTCCCACCCTCCACAGCCACCTAACTGAAGGTTGTAGCACTGCAATAACTGGGCAGAAAGACAAGTTCTAACTGCAGTGGTGAAGCAGCAGCTGAGGATTAGGAAAAAAACCAGCCAAAGACTGCAAAAATACAAATGATTCAAGGCACGAGTAAGGTTTCGCATACCTCTCTGGGCTGTTGGGTCACTTAACTGTTGTGCAATTCATGTTGACTGCAGTTGTTGGGAAAGGTAAAAGAAGCAAACAATAAAAGCAGCCTTAAGGAAATCTAATTTAGGGAAGGGAATTGCACAGCAGTGCAGTTCTCTCGAAGCAACTTGTCACAGGCAGTTCCATTCAGAGCCAGTGGTGTCCTCCCACTTCAGTGCAAAAGCTCTGTTTGTCCGATGCCTTTTGGGAAAGAGATACCTGCTGAAGTGAGGACAGCCAGTACCAATGTGCAAACAAACACCACCATATCTCTGCAGGGAAAACTGTTTACCCTTTGCCACAACAAGCTCTGTAAGGACAGATTCAGACATTAGTCTGATTTGCACTGAATTTTAATAAACTCCTCTCATCAAGGTAGACTGATGACCCTCATTTTTTAAAGGCAAAAACATTTTGAAAGTGTCTTGCTGACTCCAAGACTGGGAAGAACCAGAATGCTAAAACAAAGGGGGAAGGGGGAGCAACCCAAGCTCTTTGTTCCAGTTGGCATGAAAGAATCATTCTTACAATAGCTCATTTTCTCCTTCCCCCCAACAGCTGACAACTCATGGCAACTAAGGACAGGGCTGCTATTGTCGTTAACCAAATACTTGTCCAATCTACGTAGCAAAATGATGAGCTCCAGAGATGACCACATGCTCAAAATACTCAAAGTGCTTGCAAGGGCATCCCAGGAGGCAAATAAAGAGACAGAGCAGTGGAGGAAAGGGCTCCTGAAGTGAAAACAGGGGACAGAGAAGTGGCCTTGCAGATGCAGCTGCTGCAGAGGTTGAAGAGTCAGACTGCTTGACCCAGACAGGGACTCAGGCTCTAAGAGTCACCACAGATGCCAGACTGTTGTCATCCTCTGCAAGCCCCTGTTTCTGCAACCACACTTTTCTGGGGCACACCACACCCATCAGCATTCATTTCTGCATGAAGTGATGGCAAAGGCAGTTCTGAGCACTGGGAGAGCCCCTTCTCCTGACTCCTACCCATAGAAGAGCTTATCTCAAGCATTCAATAACCAGTGTGGACTAAGGACACATACTTGAGATATTTCACCAAAAATTGTTTTAAAAACCCATGAACAATCAAGCAAATCAACAACTCACCACACTCCCACACAAAATGTGTTAGAAATCTCCTTGTTCTATACAAAGCCTGAACTCTCCCCCATACAAAGCATTTCTGCATGTTCACCACTCCAGCCACACACTTCAGGGGAGTATGGGGACTATAAATCACAACCTTAACATGCAGGATGGATTCCAAACAAAGCACATCACACATTTTTCCATGAGCAGACCTAATCCTCAAAAGCAGGAACATGAATGACTACATCCCAGCCCTGGCAGCATTTGTTCAGTGGTTGGAATAAGGGCAAGTCTGCCTTCAAGGTTATCAGTCCCCTTCCCACATGTTCCATAAGACTGCAGCCCTTCCTTTCATGACAAGTTGTGCAGAAGAGCTCTTGCAGTCACAACAGAGCTTAATAGTGACGTGCCTGAAATGGAGACAACAGGCACACAAACGAGTCTCCCCTCTGCAGTGGCAGTGAGGGACATGGCCAGAAGCTGCAAGGCCAAGAGTCACAAGAATGGCTGGGGGAAGTCTGGCACAAGGAGATTTTCAAGACCCTTATGCCTTAATACAGGTTAACTTTCAGCTGGGCAGGCTTTGTGGACCCTTCTTTATGGAATTACTTCAGAGCCTCCAAGTGTGACCAATAGAGTCCTCCAAATCAAACAATCTGGGGGCTCCCAAATGCACAGACTTACAAGTGAATTGTTCAGCCCTGCAGAGGGCTTTGGTCACAAGGGATTTTACCGATTTGCAATCCTAGATCTACAAAACTAACCTGCTGCCAGGCATCACTGACTCTCCAGACAGACCACACTCCACAGAGCAAGGCTGTCTGGTAGGGGCAGGGGTGACCTACCGCATGCCTGGTGCCAGACTCCTCCTCGGCTGCCCTCATTGCCCTGGTCCTGACAACTTTGCATGTCTGCAGACGTGCTTGCAACAGCCTGTTTATATTCATCACCATGAATTTCTCGGTGCTTGCCAATGTTTTTAAACTGGTGCTGGCTCGGTTGCAAAAAACAAGATGGATCTGAGGGCAAGAGGAATCATGGTAATTCAAATTTCACTCCAAGCCTCAAAATTCCGTCTCCTTCCAGTTGGATGCCACAATGCACAGTATGTAAAGTCCCAGGATTTTATAGAGCACTGGCAACATGTCTGGGGAAGCCTGGCTCCAGAGCCCAACATTTCTTTGGTTACACTCCAACGCTGCACAGTTGTCATGATCTGCAGCTAAATCTACTTTGGCTGCAGGACGGCAGCATTTCCTGCACAATGGTTGTGGATGTACAAGTCAAGTCTACAAAACCACTGCAATCTTGTTGCCAGTCTCAGGCAAACCCTTCAGCAAAATGTTGGCTACACACAGCTGTGCTCTGGCAGCAGTGGAGTGGGACATGCAGCACCACAAGAGAGCACAAATGACTTTTATTATGCTGGCCCTCAGAGATGCTTTTGCAAAAGGAGAAAAAAAACACTCAGCTTTTTCAGTCTGATAGATTTTGTTTCTGAGAACATTATGCTTCGGTTCTCTTATCAACTACTGAAGAGTTTGGAGCTTCTCAGATTGTGAAATGCCTAAGAAGCCACAGCAGACAGGCACTGTGCAGATAAACAATCTCAGCACAACAGCAGCTGCAGAAAGGCAGTAAACATGGCCTTCTGCAGCTAAACATTGTGAGACAAAAACAAGAAAGCATCCATGATTAGGGCCATATATAGCCTAAAATAAACCTGAAGACTGATGGAGAACATGAGACCAAGAGAAACCATTCCTTCCATTTCACCAGTTTTGTAATTGCTTTGGAACAGGAGAGGAGAAGAATTTAAGAGATTAGGGGAAAGTCATTCTTCATTCCGCGTGAGTCTGATCCAGAGCTTATTGAAGTAAATTAAATGAATCTCACTCCAGGTCCACTGAATTTTTTTTGAACAGGCCACATGAGATGATTCCTTGAGTGGCTGTACATGAAGAAGGATCAAGTTTGTTTCAGAAAAATATATATATTTAATCATCACTTTGCTTTAAGGTAATCACAGATCCCATGAGGCAGTTAAAACTCAATGCATCTAGCCACAGCACACAAAGGTGAATTGCTGTGAATAGCATCAATTTAAGAAAATAACATTTGTTTTCAACATTTTTTCCACCCATTTACTGCTAGCATGCCCAGGGTGACTAGAGGTGATAAAAGAAAATAGTGTTGCTGTCTGCTCCTTCTCTCCAGCCCAGTGAACCTGCACATTTGAACTTGCACGTTTGAACTTCCACTGTGCGCAGTCAGGCTCATTCTTTCCTTGAATTCTTGTATTATTTCTTTTAGAACAGTGAGGAAAATCTGCAAATGTGAAAAGCTGATAGCACATGACAAAAATGGGAGAATCCATGTGCAAATTTGACTTAAACTGCTGTTCATTCATCATTTACAGTTGTTTGGCTTGCGAGTCAATGATGACTTTTTAAGTTGGAGTTTTCCCTGAAATTCTGACTTTACAAGCAAGTTTTTATTCAAGCCTCTGTCCAGAAGGGGGAAACCAATGGTTCTTGCAGTCATTATCTTTTGGGTCACATTTTTGGTTTGCTTTGGTTTTTTTTTCTGATAGGAACTTTCTGAAACAAAGGCCAAGTCAAGAAAAATACAGTTTCTCAGCTTCCATTATGGTAAAATGGAATGTTCTTCTCTAAGAAAACAAACCCACTAAAACATAAGCAAAAGAATCCCCCAGAGCCACACTGTGTGCAGTGAAGAAATGTTCAGCAGTTCATGCAGGTGACTTCACTGAGTCATTATCTGCCTGTGCTCTGAAGCTCCTCGACAAACATTCCTGGCTTTAACCTTTCCAGGACTGAACTAACTTCTTGTTGTCATCAAAATTAATTAAGATAATTTTGATGATTTTGTTATTTTGGAAAATAAACCTTTATCTTCTTTGGAACAGGTGTTCTTCCAGATATATCCAGCCCTACAACAGAGATATTGTACAACTCCATCATTGCTGTACTAACAGACGTGTTCATTTCTTCATAACCTAAAATATTCGTTATGAATGTGGAGCACAAACTGTCTCCCGTATCTGTACTCAAAACAGGTCTTAGAAATAGTCATGGTTATAGAAGGAAGTAATTTATTTAGGCCTATCTTAACAAGGTCTCTTTCAGCAATTGAAAAAGGAAAAAAGAAAGAAAAAAATTCCATGTTATGTTCTAACTCGAAAGTTAGTACTGACTTCTACTCTGCTGCTGTTGGTCTCAGGTTCTATCTCATCCAGAAAAACAATTAACAGAGCTGGTATCTTGAGGCATGTCATGTGTACACTTACTCCACTATCAGGGTGCCTAATCCCTACCCACACTGCCCAAAATCTTCTCATCCTGCACATTCTAAACACACCTCTCCTGATGCACTGACAGCGTCCCAAACTATTGTTACATCACAGAAAAGGATAGAAGCTCGTAAATATCTAAAAGACAAGAGGCTCTTTGTGCCCACATGTCCTCTACTCCAAAAGCTCAGTTGTGCCATGGAAGTGAGTGCTTGGATCCCATGGGAGTTTGAGCTACCACTTTATACTGCTGGAGGCATGGAGGTTTTACCTGAGGGGTGATGTAGCCATGGGCCTGCATCCAGGAACAGGGAGGAGCACAGAATGTTCCTGCTAAGGTGTCTCTTCCCTGTTTTGAAGTCCAAGTGCTCTTATGGAAAACTATGCAATTATAGTTCCTCCACTGACAGCAAGGGAACTGGCTCTGTTCTTAGGGAAGAATGAACTTGCAAAAGGACCAGAGTGTTGGAGCTTTGATGTGTTTTGTTGCTGCTTTAACATGGTGAGTTTCTTCACCCCTGCCCCTTTCCAGCTCTTACCCAGAAAACTCTGACTGTATCCTCTGAGGAGGAGGTCCTGAGCAATGAGTTTCAACTCTGTGAACATTGCATTATTTGTGCATTCATGACCCATTCTACTTGGCCATACTCACAGCAGTCACTGCACTAGAAAGTAATATAAAAGTTTTGCTGTGTTTCCACTCTTTTGTTGAGTGAGAGCTCCTGTTAAGACAGAAGTAGCTCCTCTCAAATAGTGCAGCTAAGGACAGGCAGCAGGACTCTTAAGAACCCCTAAGGAAGACAAGGAGACCTGAAACATTTTGAGTAAGAATCTTACTTGTTATTAATTCCTGGCTTTTCCATTCTGGAGAGTGCTGTACATATGTAGTGCTGGAGCAAACAGTATATCTTATTTTTGCTCAGTACTACCAAGACTGGCAATCACACCATTGAATCAGAGGTTTACTATTTAGCTCTGCATTAACAGTGGCCTGGCCTGCACAATAATTTTCAAACTGAGGCAAAACCCACAAATAATTAGTGCTGAAGTAGTTGTTACCCATGAATGATAGGTCTTTGGAGCTTCCAAGTCCATTTTCAGTTGTTGTTCAAGATTTCTGGAAGACTTTTCACCAGTTGAACTAAGAAGTCAAATAATGGTACATTTGTGTATTCCATGTGTCTGGTTTTTGTCAGTGTATTTGCACACATTTTGTTTTCCAGGACACGCTGATTCTGGAGAGACAGCAGACATTTGAGAAGGCTGAACTGAAGTGCAAACTGACCAATATATTAAAGCAGCAGAAGCTGCAGAGGAGCCAAATTCCTACAGAAGTGAAGACATAAGAGAGAAATAAAAAGAGACTAAAAAATACAGTCATATAGCCAGTTAGTCTTACCTTTTCTGGGTTGTTTTAGTTGCATCTCCTTAAGTATTTTTGCAAGAACACCTAACCTTCTTGGGCGGGAGGAAGGGGAGGGGAAAAGCAAGCCTGCTGTGTTGGAAGTAGAGGCTCTGTGCAAGGATTATTCCCTAGACATGTCCTCCTACAAAGAAACACACAAAGCTGCAGAACTGTTCTCTTGGGAAGATGCAGCACTTCTCAAAGCAGGTGATCAAGAGTACTTCTGCTACAGCTTTTTATTGGCAATATTCCTGCCAGCACAGCCCTGTTATTGAACTTCCCCACTGTCCTGATCTGGTCTGTCTGCTCTGATGTTTTTAATTTGGAAATTGATTTCTAAATCAAAAACATAGTGAAGAAAGAGGGACATGGCATCAGTCTCCATGGCCTATTTGAACTTCGTACTAGTCTGAACAACACTGACTAGGATTCCAAGAAAGCATGGAGACTGCTTTATTTTTAAATTTGCATGGGAATATACTTCTCAGCTGCTACACAGGAAATAGTCAGCCCATCCATTACAATTGCTTTCTTGAGACCAGATTTGAGGTATTTTATGAAGTCTATGAGGTATTTTATTAATTATGCACGATTGGGGAACTATCTGAGTTTCTTTGAGATCCCACAGATGGGCACATAAAGGACAAACAAAGTAAGTGCTGCAGAAAGACAAATATAAACATGCCTGCAAACACAATTGTTCACTCTGCCTTGAATTACAAAACAGCATTTTTCACATGGCTGGAGTCTTAGGTCATAGCAAGTGTCAGTGGAGAAGAATTCAGAGAGGCGAGGATGCAATACTCTAGAAATACGTCTGGTAGGACCTGGCTTTGGAAGTAACTTTTCTCAGAGAAAAGGCTTTAATAACAAGCAAGTGTATCAGATTTCTGCAAACACACTGTTAAGGTCGGCAGAGCAGCTGGCAGCAAGGCGAGTTCTGTGACCTGCTCCTGAACCCTTCAAACTCATTTCCTGTCAAACATCAGACCCAAGAGGACAAGCAAAAAGCTGTTAGGCTCTTTTCTAGAAGAGCCTGAGATTAGAATTCCAGCAATGGCTCAAATTCCTTTCCAGTTGTCCTGAACTGGCCACTTCCAGTGATTGCTATGCCGTATGGCAGCGCTGTCCTCTGGGGGAAGGGGGAGAGAGTGGGGGTGGAAGGAGGAGTGAGGCCATGGAAAATAGGATCCAGCTTTTCCGACAGCAAACAGAAGAGGAAGATGTGCTGTTCATTTAAATAAGTTAGCACTACTTCCAGTGGATGGATGCAGGCGGTGGGGATTGCCCAGCTTGTCCTGGTCAGCAGAGGTAAGCCTGGATGCCTTGTGCCTCTTTCCAAAGGCAAGCACCCAACAGTCACCATGCTCATTCCAGTATAGGAAACACACAACTGCACAGATTTTGTGGGAAGGGCTCTTAGGATCTCAAGCAATACCACTTTAAGATCTTCCTCTGTCCCAAAGTGAATCCAGCAGTTCAGAACACATAAATTAAAAAAGCCTAGCAAGGAATATCTATCCAGTTGCTTCTGCACAGAACCTTCCCAGTTTTCTGCACCAGCTCTGCAAAGGAGTCCAATTTTACAAGGAGTCACGGCAAACACTTCAAATGCCCTTTGGGTTTATTCGGCAAGACCATTCTGGAGCCAAATTCTTCCATCCTGTACCTTATCTATGGACAGAAAAGTATTGTTCAACACAGGACAGACGCTCTTTTCTTCCATCTTAAGGAATCACCAGTATTTCTCTTTCTCTTTTTTTTTTTTAAGTTTACTCAGCCATCATCAACCTGTGTGTCAGCACCTTCACCTCTATATCAAAGAAACAAATATTATGATGAATTTTTGGTTTTCCATGTTTCAGAGTTAAGAGACGGCAGGGATCTGAAAACAAATCTGATAAACCTTAATTTATTGTATCTCAGTAGCTATCTTCAATTTCATCTTTCTTTCCAATTATACTGTTATAAACTAAACAATATATCTAAATATATAGTGGACTATTTGTCTTAGGCTGTAAATCCAATAATAAAGAAAAATGTTAAAGAAAACAAGAGAAGTAAATTTTCAGCAAATTAATCAAAACATTTGTTTTCCATGTGGGTGAAAATGCGAATAAGTCATTACGGACAGACTTGCTTGTGATGTTTTGTTTCCCTAATATTCTGTCTATTATTGGCCAGAGGCTTATATTCATTTCTGGAAATGAGCCAGGTTCTGATAAAAAGCACTTCTATAGCAGGTGTATAAACTGAACAAATTCTACCATCAACAAAAAGTTAATATTTGGCAGGATTTTTGGATTTGGGTCTGTTTCCTCTAGTCAGTTCATTAATATGAAGTTTAACTGCCTTCCTTCCCTAACCCAGAAATAACAAATAACCTCTCCTCTTTCCCCGCAAATCACACAGCTCCTAATCACTGGTTTGTGCCCCAGGAAGTCCACTGCTGCACACAAATCACAATGGCCACCACACAATCCTTCATGACAGAAAGGCTGGAGAATGCTTCAGCAGGGTTAGATGTGTTTTCCAGATTTACTGCTGGAAATCCTGGGAAACCTAGGGATGAACAGACAAGCTAACATTTTAGTTGAGCTTAGTGACTCTGAATTGGTCAGTGCAGCTGCTGGCTGAGCAGGGACTGACCTGCAGCTAGCATATAAAAATGCAGGGCTAAACAAAGAACAAATAAATAAGGAAAATGCCACCCTTGGAGAACAAGGCTTGAGCTCCTCTGGACAAACCACAGCGTAACAAGATCAGCTCCCTCATCAAGGGCACAGACACACTCTGGTTTCCCCTCACAGGCTTTCTTTCCTGAAAGCAAATGTTCTTTCTTCAGGGTGGGATTCCTGCATATTGAAGCAGCCTGATGAATGGCTACAGCCTTTACCAGTGAGCTTCACATGGCTCCGACTGGGAATCTCTTTGTCTCCAATATTTATTACAGGACTCTCAGCTGCTGTCTGCTCTTTCCAAGCATTTGGGTCAGAAGTTGAGCTTCACAGGTTCTCCCCCATGAAGTCCTAGAAGTTCAGGAGTATTCCTGAACCTCAAAAAAGCTTGGCTGCACCTGGGGCACATTTCTAGCATTCACTTGACTGCAATCAATTAAGAATAGCTGTAACCTCTCTCGAACAGAGGAGGTATGCACAAGCAGAAGTTTGTACCTATCGGTGTAGTTTGGAGAAGTGTACAAGGACAGAGATTTATAACCTAATCCTGTAGAGCATACTGAAAACCGTGCTCCCAAGATACTAATCACAGAGCATTGAGAGGCCTAGGACTCCAGACCAAAACAAGTTTTTCTTTCACTTACATAAATCATTTTGTAGCAACCAAATCAAAAACTAAACTTGACAGTGCCAGGTCTCGCTGACCTCAGTCCAGGACAACAGTAAATACATGTCTACCCTAATTAAGTTCCATTTGAGTTAAGAAGTTAAAAACATATTTACTGCTGCTTTGAATGAGAACATTTGCATTTTCATCTATTCTTACAATTAGAGCCCTGTGGAGAGCTAAAAACAATTCCAAATTCACTATCAAAGTATAAATAAATCAGAACAGCACTTCCCTGTGCTGATATGGCCAAGGCATTCATGCTCAATAAACCACAAGATATGTGAGGTTTACCCTAGAAAAAAGGATATCAGAATAATACTAGAAGCAAACTCTGTACTGCACATGCATTTCAGATTGTAGCAGAAAATGTTCTTGAAAACCACCAGGCTATATTGGGTAAGTTTTTTTGGAAGGTATTATATACACTGGTACCAGCTCACAAGATCAGTCCTATTCAGACATTGAAGTACAAGTGAGCCCTAAATGAGGGGCGCAGCTGAGGACAGGAGCACAAACAGCTCAGGATGTTAGCATAGAACTGTGCACTGATCAAAACCAACCAAAACACTACCTGAAGACTTCCCACATGCCTAGGTAGTCCTGTACCACTGTGATTAATTTGGTATATCCTTTTTTACTGCTTAGCAGCCTTCAGAGAAAATAACATTTGGGGGGACCCAGTTAAAGTTGGGTTTGATAGCAATCACTGGAGTACTATGCAGAAACAGCTTTGTAACACTCTGGATTACTCTGGAGAACTCTGCTGGGAGATCTTAAGGTTTTGCTTGTTCTGGCTGACCATCATAGGAAGGAGCCATACAGAGCTAAATTAAAATAGGAATATATGCAGGGTGATTGAAATTTAAAGGTTGCCTCACTCAGAATATGCTGAGTTGGAAGGGACCCACAAGAGTCATTGAGTCCCAAAAATAGTGGAAAGGAAGTGGAGCCTGTCTGCGCTTGTGTCCCTCCTGCTTTTGAGCAGAATGGATGCCAGCTGCCCACAGAACTGAGAGAGGGAGCCCGGCTGCAGGTAGAGGCTTTGAAAGAAAATTGTTTCTGTCATGAACGTTAAGGGAATTGATGTGGATAATCACTGGAGAAGGAGGGAGCTGCAGCTCATCATGTATCCCAGGAAGAAACATAGTTCATTAAATGATTTTACTAAAAGAAGCAAAAAGAGGACAAGGTTAGAACACTGCAAAAGCCAATGACTATTTCTACACCGAAGAGTTTAG
This sequence comes from Oxylabes madagascariensis, assembly GCA_013400675.1. Taxonomy (NCBI): domain Eukaryota; kingdom Metazoa; phylum Chordata; class Aves; order Passeriformes; family Timaliidae; genus Oxylabes; species Oxylabes madagascariensis. The sequence continues at coordinate 35,266 of VYZR01090974.1, forward strand.
AGTAATAGCTCCCAAGCAAATTGAAAACAAGAGAGTGAATTAGGTTCAGATGGTCTGCTCCTGAATAAACTTCACTGTGGAAGGTATCACAAGGCACTGCTGAAGCATAAATATCCATACCCAGTGTAACAATACATTTATCTTTGGGAGTGGGGCATGGAGTGGGGAAAACGAAAACCCTCACAGGTCTAGACAAGGTTAGATCAGCATTATTTAATAATATCAATGAGAGCTAAACTCAATTTATTACCAAAGGCCACATGAGTGTGTGAAGTCCTTCAAAAACAAACTAGGTTTGTGTAGTTCCTTTTT
>VYZR01090987.1:5765-39932 GCA_013400675.1 Oxylabes madagascariensis
AAAATACTATTCACCCTAGCTTGTGCTCTCTCTCTGCTACTCTCCCTCCTACAGTTAAACTGTTTCTGCATGGTTGTGGAAAGGCTTTAAGGGATATGTGGACGACTGTGCAAAGCTGACTTGCAGTCTAGATAAATAATTATCAAATACACAATTTATTTCATGAACATAAATCACGTTCCTTTATCGAGAGAAATAATCAAGTTAGTGTCATTAAATTTTATAAAATATAAGGAACTGATTTCAAGGTCAAGATATAAATGGCCTTCCTTTTAATTATTTTGCTATTACAGACTTCCTTTACTTTTATTGCACTGTAATTGTTAACTGGAGACAATTTTAATTTAAAATACGATCCTATTTCCCCAGACAAAACCTAGAAAAATCTCTATTAGGCACAATGCTTCGTATTTGCCAGTAAGACCTTGTAATATCTCCACCTTGTGGCTGTTCGTCTGAGTGATGAGCTTAGGCTGCCACATCTCACACCAAGGGTATTTCGGCTCAGGGACTCCAGGTTCTGTGAACATACATTTCATACATTGAGGAGTTCTAACTAAGAGATTCTTGTATTAAAAAAGTACATAGATTTACATAATTTAGATTAAAAACAGTTCTTATTTCATATTTTTTATCAGTCATTGTTAAAATTTTGTATTTTAGACAACATCAATAATTAAATTCAGGGATAAGCAGCTACAGAAGCAATAAACATATAGAATAACTAAAAGTGTTCAACTTGAAAAGAAGTATTTATTACATAAAAAATGCCATCAAATCAAACAAGATAACCAAGGGGCTGAGTCAAGAAGATGAATTATTTTTTACTCATCAAAGTATTTGCAGATATCCTCATATTTGATGAAAAGAACACACATTAGACACAATAATTCTCCCTCTGAGGAATGGGAGAATGTTATTGTCCCATTTTACAAGCGGTAAGCCAAATGAGGAGGGAACGTGTCCTTTCACAAAGTCACAGAGAGAGACAAAGATGGAAAAGAAGAGTAGCCCAGACTTTCTGTTTTACAGTTCATGGTGTTTTACTGTTAGATCTTCCATCTCTCATCCCGATTTGCTTTATTAATGATATCAGGAAATTGTCTACTCTACTCTAAGAAACCTCAGATCACGGATATTAACCCAGCACTAGTTGCAGAAGTTGAGCTGTGGTTTTGTTTTGGTTTGGTTTTTTTTTTTACCTTTTATTTTTTTTACTTGCAAATGTAAGAAAAGGTCCTTTGATATTTCTGGTATTTCCCAGTCTCAGTCAGCCAGAAGAATTAAGACACAAGCTCTTTCGTGGTATGTTGCTAATTCTTGCACACCCCAGAATTTTAAAATGTAAGTAAAGCAAATAAGTAAGTGTAATTGTTTCATCCAGGCTTTCTAAAACGTCTCAAATAATTTGGCTTGATATTGTAATTGAAGGTGTCCCAAGCACTATTTCCAAGAAGGAGACTTATTTTATTTTTCTTTTATTTTTTCTGTCAGAGCTCATTTTTCCTGTCCTATTGTACATTTATGCATAGAACATTCAATTTAGGAGGACTCAAAGGCTCAAATACATCTCTTCTAGCTGCAGACACCACAGGTAGCAACAAAACTGCCTCTAGTCATAAGCCTAGAAATTAGACTTTTTTTCCTATCTGAATAAACTTCCATAGGCACCAAAACTTACATGGTGCAATTCTTGGCTGCAGCCTTGCAAAAGCATCAGTTTGGGTAAAAGCTGTGGTTCAACACTTTGAGAGATGATAACAAAAAGATAGACAGAATTTAATTGTCCCAGTGAGTGTGTGAGTAAGATTTTGAATAGCTGAAAATTCTCAGTAATGACAGTCCAAACTGGTCCAAAGTGTCATTTGAAATGGCACTCCATGGAGAAGAGACTGACAAGAGCTGAAGTCTTGGAGAGCTTTTGTGAAATTCAGAGATCACCAGAGATATGAATCTAACAGAGGAGGGAAGGAAGAGATTTTGACAAAAATAGCAGGTGTCTAACATGCATATGTGATCTCTGCTTCCTAAGCAAGAGGAGGAGTTTTGAGCTGGGGAGAAAAAAGCTGGAAGGAGGAGCTGTGAGGATGGTGGTTGATGAGGAAAAGTGGTGAATGTGGCCAAAATGGAACAGACTAATCTAGCTAAATATAATGTCTTCACTATAGGTGTCAACATCTGAGCTGGCTGTCCCAGCCTCCTCAATGAGGCATTCTCAATAGATCACTCAGAAAGGGCATATTCCTCACTCACAGCTTCACATTACTGCTTCCTATTTCTTTTTCTAGTCTATTCTTAAAAAGGAAAAAAAATTCCTTTAGAAAAATACTATTTTTTTAAGAAAATGCTTTTCTTGCCAGCACGTGAACTAATCATGAACTGTATAGACAATATAGAAGAAGAGACCCTCTGAGGGCATGGTTAATATCCCCAAGAAGTAGTAGTATAAAGTAAATCTTTTTCTCTATTGACTACAAAATGAATACATAATGATATCTCAGCTACAATATCTGAAGAGTCCTAATTTCCAGAGGATCCAAATTGTGATCTCTTCTCAGCAGCAAAGACCTAGACCTTGCTGCAGAACTTCAGCCCCAGAGGTGCAGTTGCAGTGGCCCTGGCTGCCCTTGTCCCCAGGTGCTGGCTGCATGGCATGGTGTGACCCCAGCTCTGCTGCTCAGAGCTGTCCAGAACACTTCAGTCTTCTTAAAGATTAGGTACTGGTGATAGGAGACTGAGAACCATGACGCCGGTGGATTTCAGAAACAGAATACTCCAAATAGAAAATGTGGTTCTGGTGTGTGTTCCTTCATGCTCAGTAAGGTTTTGATCACCATGTGGCGACTAATCCATAACTGCCCTGCTTTGCCAGCATGGTTTCAGAATGCCACTGGATTAAATAACCACGGAGCTTTGAAGAGTAGAGCTGCTTAGGGATGGGTGGGAAAACTTTAAAAACCTAAAAGAGTTTCTTCAAATAACACATTCAGATCCTTAGTGGGAAATAATTGGTCTGGAAATCAACCTTCAGTGCCTCCTTGTCTCAGACGTTTGCAATGCTGAAGGAAAACCACACCTTTTAAACGTCTGATCTGCTGAAGTTCAGTGAGGCTCCAAAGAGTTTTTGAAATGTTAAACTTCTCAGCATTTTTTCCAAGAGGGAAACTTTCACCCCGTTGTGTTTGAAGAAGTCTGCCTGTGACTAATTAAAAGCAGCGTGTGGCACGCGTTGCGGCAGTGCCGTCGTTGCCAAGCCCCCCTTGGTGGTCCTGAAGACCACAGGCATTTGCCTGCTGTGGGCACGGGCTGGCCAGGGCTGGTGGCTGCAGTCCCATGAGCAAGGACACTCTGGCAGCCCTGACTCAGGCAATGCTGTCACTTCAGCCAGCTGGAGCCATGCCTGAACACTTCCAAACAGGACAGATGCTTCAACCCAGGAAAAGCTCTGTGCAACAGGCTGTCACTGCCAGATCTACTTGATATTCCTGGGATGAGAATAGTGCGTTAATCTGCTTCCACAGGGCAGAATAAAGTTGATGTTAGTGCCAGCTGTAGTTGCTTAGCCGAACCCTGCTCAAGTTTCACTCATCCTGTAGACTGAGAAATGCTTAGAATGGTAAAAACCTAAAATGTTTATTTTGATCAGTGAAAGCATCCTAATTAGGTTTTAAGGGCTTGTGGGCTGTGCACACATATGCACAAAATTCTATTACGCAGAGAATGAGTTAAGGAAATAAGAAAAATCAACTCTGTGGTGTTCAGTATGATCTGATGGAGAGCATAAAAGGATATATAGCTCGTTCTCTGACTCTCTTCAGCTCTCTGTAAAGCAGCAACAACTGCATTTCCCTTCCAAGCTGCTCTGAGCTGCTGGTTGCCTTCTAAGCACACCTTGCAATACCTACAGCCTGCAATATTAACTGGGGGAGGGCAATACAGTGACTAAAATGTGAAAACAGGCTTTGTCTTTGGAGTTGAAGGGAAGTTCCACTTAAAACAACTGCTAGCACAACATGCGACTGTGCTGACTATGGGGATCTATTATCTGTTTTTACTGAAAACCTCTTCCTGCAGCAAAGAAAACACAAATACTGGTTTTTTGATGTTTATCTTAAATTCATACTACTTCTGCTAGAATAGATATCTGGAAATATTTAAATGAACGGTTAAAGTTAAGAATTTGAAATTTAATGAAACAAGATTTTTATACTGATGATGCAAGGATTCTAGAAGAAAACAATGTTCCTTTTGTAATTAAGCAGAGCAGCTATTTATACAGTCAGCTGCATTCCAGTACAAAGTGCACTCATGGCATCAATTTAAAGGGCATATGTTGGAGGCAAACACTCAAAAGTGGTTTGGAAAGAGGCATGGAGTACAAGTTTCTGAAGTGCCTAAGTCTCTTCAAGAAGTGAGACTTCAAGGACACTCATTTGATTTTGAAAGTTTTACCCAGGCTTACCAGAAACAACTTAAAATTGGCCATGATCCCCTGTAGCCGCAGAAAATTCCTTTTGGAATAGGTTTTCTTCGAGTAACTCCAGATGTACTTGCCCTACTCCTGTGTTAGAAGGAGGTCCAATTTAATTTAAATAATTTACTTTGACTTCAACCACAGCAGGATTAAGTCCTGAGTCTTTTGTCAGTAGAAGACTCAGAAATTTCTTTACCTCTTTTAATATGATTATTTTTCTTTCTTCTTGCAACTTTTAGTTTCCATACTTGCTTCTCTTTAGACATGTAAGGTGCATGACTAAAAAAGCCTATCTTGCCATGAGCAAAGTATTAACATTTCCACCAGCCTAAAGAGGAAAAAGCCTAAGTCTGTACATTTAACTGCATAGCTGAAACCAAATTCTGCATGGAAACATTTTATCAAGTACCTTATTTTTCTACACATTCCTGGAGGACCTGCAAAGGAGGAGCTTGTCAGCTAAATTGAAAACATACTAATAAAGTTAAAAAGTTAATGGGACACATTTGCAATTTCCCAATAATTTTCCTAGTGACTTAAACTCGAAATAACTGTGTATACTTCTGCTACTGTTTTCCTTACATCTTTGTATCGAATGACAAGCAGAAGAATTAGTGCCGGATATCTACCATTTGTCGCACACCTATCAAATTATAGTTTTCCTAGGCAAACTTACAGTTCAGGTGGCCAGATCTCTGTTTGTCTGGGAGGCTATTTTCAATTACTTTTAAGTAATAATGTGTGTTTTATAACTCAAACCACTTGTATAAATAGAGCTTAAAACCTTGTGTCTGAGGCAATAAAATAGAAGCAAAGGTTTAGCTGTTGTAACCTACTATGCAGTCCATTAAGGGCAGTGGCTGAAATATAATTCCAGACTCTGGGCCACTTTTGTGTTAACTAGAAAATACAAAAATACCCTCTAATTAGGATGATCATTATCTTAGTGAAGCACATCTAATAATTGCTGCTTGTTTCAGTGAGCCTTAGCTGGTTATTTTGAACCAAGACATTTCCACGTGCCCTGCTAAAGGGTACAGGCCGACGGCATTACCTTTGCCTTATATCTCCAGATTTGCAAAAGGGAGCCATTGAAAGATAAGATTTTCATTTGAGGATACACAGAAGGGCAAGTCTGGGGGGCTTGGTTAATTCTGTCCTACTCTTCTGTGTGTTTTTTCCACTTCTCCGTTTACTAGGACTAGATTATCGTATCTGAATATCACATGGACAGTCTTGTATTTATACCAACTAATGCTGCACATCACTGGCATCCTGACTAAAAGGTCAAGAGACAAATAACTTTGATGGACTGGCGGGCTGTTTCAAGGAGTATATTTTGTTTTTCATTCCCTTCAGAACAAAATTTTCTGCTCAGGCACCTATTATATAAGATTTGTGTATTTTACAGATCTTTTTGACCTCAGAAAAGAAAAATATAAAGTGATATCTTATTCCTTTCTTTTATCTGCCTTAAGCCTCCAAGAACATTCCTTTGCATTCTTGCCTCTACTGATAACATCTTTTCTAGCTGCTAAAGAGCTGACAGCATATTACAGGGGTTGTGCAGTGCTGAACTCTTCTCATTTAGATCTGGCCTGAATGCCAAAAATGTTGACCTTTTCTGTATTTAATATGGGTCAGAAGAGGCATCTTTCCAAGTCTTAATATAATCTGCTGCTGAACCTTCTCATCCTCCTCCACTTCCCCTCCCCTTCAATATTGCAGCACTCCTGTTTCAATGTATGGGATACGGACACCCTACATTGCCTAGCATATCCTTTTACATATATCCAGGGAATTCAGGAATTCTTTTGAATTGCTTGAGTGCTGCTATATTTGTCAGAGTCTCTTATCAGTTTCTGATATCAGTCTCTGTTTATCTTTAGGATTTAATAATCTGTTGGTGTGAGTGGCTCATTTCTTTCCCACACAACTGGTATTTTACCTGTCAAGTTTGCCCATCAGTTCTTTTGGAAGAGTTCTTTTGACGGAGGACTTGATCTTTTCATAAAAAATACAAATAGAAACATAAATATAATTTGAATTTTTTAGTTCACTCTCTTATGAATGGGTACATCTAAAAATATCCCAGGCCAGCAATCTTAGGTCTGTTATGTCTATTTAAATATTTTTAATACAAGAGTGATCAAAACAGAAAAAAATTTTAATTAAATTTTATGATTTGGGCTGTTTCTGAAACATAGAGGTGATCCATGAAAAGGCAAACATTTTGAACAGCTGCCTTTGGATTTGCTCATATTTTGCAGAGGTACTAGTGATCATTTTAAGTTCCTTCCAGCTGAAATATTCCATTCCATTCCATTCCATTCCATTCCATTCCATTCCATTCCATTCCATTCCATTCCATTCCAATTAACTTGCAAAGCCTTTTTTTCCAAGCTATGAAATCAAATTATGATAAAGTTATAAATCAGTTTTGAAAAGTGGCATGTAGTATACCACATTTTGTAGTTAATCTCTATCATTTAGCATATGAGTTCAATTGTTTTCACAGTTACAGTATATTCACAGTGATTTTGCTTCTCACTTGAATGGTAAATTGACACCTATTTTGAAAGCAGAATCTATTTTTTAGCTTAAAGAACAATTCCTATAATATTCCTTCATATAATTCCAGCTGACAGTGGACAAGGTGGTATAATTGTTACAGCTTTTATCCCACAGTCTTCTACCTGATGTGCCACCCGTTCTGGGTACTGAGGAAAGTGGTTTTGTAAGCCAACAAAAGAGCTCTGTCCTGGGCCAAATGGCTTCCAACAGCTGTACCGCATGAAAAAAAGTAAAGCCTCCAGATACACTTTTCCAGCCATAAATATGCAGTTCTCAAAAGTCAGCCCATTAAAACTTATTCTTTTGAGCCAAGCCCAAACCATGGCATTGCTGGGCGCATACTTTTAGGCAACCAGCACCAAGCCTGTTCTTATTCTCCACAGGGTTGTGGAAAACTCCCCAATAAGGGCAATAACAAACCCCCATGGGCAAACTATGCCAAGCAGATGTGCACATATCATTTCTGATGAGAAGTCTTAATGGTCCCCAGGGATCATTTCCTCATTCACTCATCAGATTCAACCCTACTGATGGAACAAGCAAATACCGTACAATGGAAGGGGTTTGCCCTTTTCTTTGTACTCACTGCAAGTTTGCCCTATTAAATCCTTAAGAAGAAGCTTCTTTTCAGGCACAAAGACACTCAAGGGGAAAGACATCCCTTATTCTACATTACTGTTTTATGCTTTAACTTGAAATGGCAGAGATTTGAGGCATTTCAAACTAGTTGAAAGTGGGAAATGTAACACAGTAGAGCTTCACTCTTTCAAATTTCTTTTTGCTACCTATCATACCTACTTACCATTACCTTTGCATATCTTTATCTCTTCCTTGCCCTCATTTTCTTACTTCACCTATTTCCTTTCTTGTAATGCTGAATAAAAAATATCTTTCTGGCTAAGATGAAGTGATATCCTATGCCAGCCTTCTGCCAGCATTGCGCCAGTAAGGTTTACAACAGCAAGGGATAAACTTCCCAAAGAAGATTCCATTTCAATCTGTAAGACTCACAAAATTAATTTAGCAGATGAAGAATCCAGCCTTGCTTGTTCCAGTGACAGTGGGCTACTTTAAGGTCAGCAGTTCCCCTTACAGAGACAGACAAGATATGCCTAAGTACTCATGGATTCAGAATTCCTGTTAGGCATTATTAACACATTTCAGGTGTATTTCTCTATCAGCTGGCATCAGGGTCTGGTCCTTATAAACACGGAGAGCAGGAGCTGGAAAGGGCAAGCTCACTTCCAGATATAAAGTTTACCTTTCTTATCCCACTAACCCATGATTATTCTTTCATGCTGGGCAGACACATTTCTTTGAATTGTGTTCATCACATGATTAAAACATATGGAAGGCCTGTTGCAGTCCAAAGACATGGAAAGAAAATTACCACTGCCTTCACACCAAAAAGTCAAGTCTTGTACTAGTTAAACTCTGATGCAACATTTGGATTTAATTACAGTAGGCCAAATTCTGCCCTCAAATACACCAGCCAACTTGGGTAAGACTTGGCAAGGAGGGGACATTTTCAAATCTAATACAATGGTATTTTTATAATACCATGCCAAATAGGGCATAATATATTTTTAGAAACTTTCTCATTTATAATAATAAAATGCTCTTCAAGATGATTCATATTAAAAGAAACAATTATTTTGGCTTGCAGGACATATTTGTAGCTATGTGTAGACACTTCTTTGGATGCAATTCAGCATCAAAAAAAATTCAAAATATGGATGCGTGCCAGTGACGGGAATGAAAAAAATCTCAACCAAGTGAGCTGTTACTCAGTAGCTTTTGCAGTTTCCTTCGCCTGCTAGCTCAGAGCTCCCCGCACCTTCACAGAGGTGAAGAACTGGAAGGGACCTCTAGAGGTCATCTGGTCTATACTTCTGCAGAAGGATAAATTCAAACTTACAAGTGCAGAGATCTGTCAGTGATAATTTAGTATCTATTGGACACATTTTTAAATGGGAAAATCCATGTCCTCTCATGCTCTCCAGTATTTCTGCAGACAGACAAGCTTTTTCTAATGGGTAATTTGAATGGATTTTGATTAATGCTTTTTTTTCCCCTCACTGTGGTCAGGAGAAACAGCTGAGCATGTTGTATTCCTCACTGGAAAGTTGTCAGTTTACAACCTTTGAGTTTCCTCTTTTAGAAGAGACGTGGTAGGGAGCCTTCAGCTTTTCCATCTCATTTACATGTACATTGAACTCTCCTTATATTGCTGTTGTCCTTGGGGTCCTTACTCCAAATTGGGGTGAGCTCCCCTACAAACCACCAAGAGGGAAAGTTATTTCCACCTCTTTTGACTGAAGTGCCGAGAGCAGCAGCTCAGGTCTGACCAGCAGAGAGGACACTACAGTAATCATGTCCCATATGTTGCATGACTTTTCTCAGTTTGCAGTAGCCTCTCATTGTTGACTCACATTTAATCCAGAATCCATCCTGAGTTGCCTTCAGATTTTAAACTATTTCCCCAGCTTGTCAAGAGCCTTTGAATTCTAATTTAGTCCCTCACAAGGGTTTGTGACATCTTTTAGATTATAATGCCACAGTCCTTTGTCCAAAACAAAAACTTTTGTAAAAAATTGTACTTGGGTAGATGCTGGTGCATTTCTATACTTTTAAGAGTGAGCAACAGCTAATTGCTGTTTAAAAGTAGGATTTCACTCATCTATTCATCTCCAATATGACAATTTCCCTATAATCTATTTTATTTATTTAATACGGCATCAAAAGCTATTCTAAGAATAGATTTATTCTGTGTTTTTTTTGTGGACAGTTAAAAATTACTTTATTTCTTTCCCTTCTGCATCAAATGATGCATCATTTGCAAAGCAAAATTTAAAGAGCTTTAAAGTTAAGGTTCATGCTCCTAAGAAATAACATCATTAAATCAAAGCTATTACTGCATGTACTTTGTTAACTTGAATACAGGCAGTCTATTTATTAGCTTGGATGAAAAATTATTACAGTTATTAACCTGAAAATGACTGGGATAATATGTTATGTTATTCCAATCATTCTCTGGGAGGGAAGGGGAATGGGAATGATACTTTGGAACTTATTTGTACTACTACTTGCCATCTTTCTGACAGTCAAGAGTCTATCAGGAGAACAATTTTGATTTATCACTTTTTATCCCTTTTGCACCAACCTGAAAGCGAGGAGCACTCACTACACTCTGGGCCAAAAAAGTAGTTCAGCCTCAGGCTACGTTATCTCCCCTCTTCCCCTCTGCTTTCTCACGTCATTCAGAACAAAAGAAGCATTTTTAAGCCATGTTTTAAGGCAAGCTGCTACATTATTATCCTGTGGAGAACATGGCTTGATGTAGCCCAGAAGGTCACAGCGCTACCAAATCAGCAAATGGTCTCTGTTTGATCTTACAAAGCTTCTGTTTGAAGTTCTCTGACTTCTCCCTACCCCCTCCAGATCATGCATTCAGCTTAAAATATATTTGATGAGGATTTGAGGTTAGAGTTTGGGTTTGGATTTCTTATGACTATCTAGCAGATTAATCTGCTGACAGGAATGGATAAGATGGTCCTGAAGTTGTAGATGTAAGCAGATCTCCTTGTGTGATGGGTATGCTCCGTTTGCAAAGTGTGCCTTGCATTTTGCAAATTAACTTCCCCAAACTTGTAGGCCCTGGGGACAGATATCATCACTATGACTCATTTGAAGAAATACCTAGCATGTTTTGACTGCTTTTGTAATATAAAAAAATAATCCCACAGGCAGATCACATTGTCTGGAGCTAGAAATTTTCACAAGAAAGATTCAGTAAATGTCTCAACATATAGAAGTGAACCAGACAAACAGATAAAAATAAGAGACAGACACAGTGCTTTTTATGCAAGTGGAATGCTGATTAGAGTAGAAAAGAATATTTATTGAGCACAACTGAATGGGATTCAGCAAGATTAATTTTTGATACGTTTCAGATTAGATAAGAATAAATTATGAAATAATAGCAATGAGGATATAACATCCATGGATGTAATTTTAGAATAAATTCCATCTTAGGTTATTGCATGAAAAAGAGCTATATCCAGCAGGGGTTATTATCAAAAGTGTAACTCAAGATAGGGAAGAACCACAAAAAAAAAGCAAACGAAATAACACCAACATGATGACATTTAATGAAAAACATTTTTAAAAGAGCTAAAAGATAATTTTCTTCAAAACACTGTATGTTCTTTACATATTTTATTCCCTCTATGCTATTTCAAGTATACCAGTGGTCTGGATAAAAGAGATTCATCTCACTAAATTTATGTTGCCTTTTCTGTTTGAACTCAGCAGGTCTTTGCCATAAAATGAAAGTTCTAAAAACCTTTTCTGCTTCTCGTGAAGAGAAAGAAAAGAGAACTTTATAGTTGGACCAAATCATACAATGTGGTTAGTATTCCCTGTCTCCCATGTGTTGTCATGTAGCCAACCAAAATAAACATCCCGGGTCACTCAGAGGACGTGGTATTTGTCACAATGAGGCTGTGATCTCAAGCGAGCTGACGTGGTTTCGTAGGACTCCTGATTTGCAAAAAGCCCAAAACAAAACATGCAGACAGTTCACAGTTTATTTATTGGTATGTATAGCACTGTTATGTGGGTTTGCTGATACAGCTTTCCCTCAAGATTTATAGAAAAGAGGTTTACCTGTCTTGAGACGGAGATTGTTACCTGTCTCGATGTACTGGCTTTTGAAATGAACAGTGGAAGGATCCCAGTACAGATTTCCAGCAGCCAGGTTTTTAAGGGATGTCTAAGCTTTGTTGACCCCAGGGAGGTCACCGAGTCACCACTCCAGGGCAGCTTCTCTCCCTGCATCCCTGCCAGTGGTGCACGCAGGCCAAGGAGGGTGGCTGCACAAGCACTGTGCCATGCTCCTCCATACTACTTCTGCCATGCCATCACCCCACACTGCCACTTTCCCGAAGACAGTTCCTGGTGGCCACAGGCTGAGGGGGGAGGTACAGTCCAGCTGCAGCTTTCTCTGGACATACCAATCTCAGAGAGAAAAGGCATCAAACCTGAAATCCAAGAGAAAGGATTTTCCTTGGAATATGGCTGTATCGATAACCGCGATATCATAAACAGAGCCCTAGAGTTTTCCCTGGTGTTTGTGCTTTCCAAGGTCCCACAGGGTGTGTGCAGTCGCATAATCCCAGCAATGCCTTGCTGGAGCCGCTGGCTGGCGTGATTTGGTATTCATTGCTCAGGATAATACACCAAGGGCTCAGAACCACAAGTTTAGAGTTACTCAATGGAAATGCTGCATGCAGTGTCTTGCATAATCCTAACAAATTCCAGCATTACTGTGGAAAGCTACAGGACATTTAAGAATTTTCTGGAAACATTACCATTTTCTTTTATATATGGCTTTGATTCTCTATAAATCATCTGGCAGTTCTTACATGCAAGTTTGCACTACCTACAATTTTGCCTTGAAATTTACCTTGAATTTTAAATTAAAATCAAGGAGTAATTGAATTCCTGAAAGCAGCAATCAAATGACAGATTCTTTTTTCTTGTGTTTTTTGCGTATGTTTGTACAGAAATAGTTTTATTGATAGTCAAAGGCCTAGAAAACTGGCTGGATGGAAAGCAATCCAATTATTACCTGTTTCTGGAGCTTCACCCCTCTCTGGAATAACATGCAGGCTAAGAGCTCTTTCTTGGCTAATTATTACATAATACTTTTTATTATACTGTTTTCACAGTGAGCAGGTATCTCACCCACAAGTATCATCTAAAGATGAAGAGAAATATCAAAGAAACTTCCTTTCTTACCATTCCGTGTGTGGGCTCAGTTATGCTAACCCTGTAGGAATTAACATTGTAGGGTTACAGTAGCAACACGGAAAGCTAAGCCATGAGACTTTGCTATTGGGAAGGAGGAATCTGACCGAACTGTTTTCAGTCACTCACACTCTGTCACCCACATACTCACCAGATCCCAGTTGTGTGTGTTCACCTAATCCGGCCGGCATGCAGGCACCAAGGCTCACGTGGCCAGGTGGTCTGGCCAGGGTTCCTGGCAGTGACCCAGAGGACAAGAAACATCAGCTCTTGGGTCTTCAGGAGATTTAGTGGCCTTTAGATAGCAAGCTAATCTACCAGCATGGCTTTCTGTAGCAACAGGCTGCACAGACTCTGTACCTGCCACGCAGAGAGGCTGCACTCACCACTTGCACACGTGGGGGGTTTGTAGTGACAGGCTGGATGTTCCTGGGTCATTCCCAGCTTGTCTATGCTTGGGAGACTGTTCTCAATCTGTCTCCCAGGATAACTGCTGTGACAACAACAACAACAAAAAAGATACTGAATGTAAGTCTATAAATAGTTATAAATGTATAAATCAAGATATAAATCTGGAGTGAATATGCTGGTGGGTCTGCATGTTTATGTTGTTTTTCTAACCTCTCCCCTTTCAGTTTTGATACAGTTCTGTGTTTTGCCTGACAAGACCAAGAGTGGATTTGGGTTTCTAGGAGACATGCTGAACATCAGCGAAAAGATCACTTTGTCTTTTCTTTGGCATATTGGTCTTGAGAATTTATCTCATTTTGTATTCTTATCAGATTTTTAAGTTCTTCAACTTCTGATTGATTCAATGATTCCTCTGAGCTTTAAATAACAATATTATGTAATGTGATTTTTGTCACTTCCCAAAGAATGACCAAGAGAGTCAGACTTTTGGATTTTGTAGGTATCTTTTGTTACTGGATTTTGCTACTTGTTTGTTTGGGTTTTGTAGGAGGTTTTGGGAGTCTTGGTTTAGTTTGGTTTGGTTTTTTCAAGAGGAGGTGAGCTGGGAGTAAAAATCCCCCACTGAAAACCACATAGAACTTTACACTCAGAGAAACTTTAGACGCACTTTGTCCTCGCCAGAGGCTTGACAGAGTTTGCCGGATGCTACCTCGGAGTGTGAGAGTCCCTAAAGTACCGCATTCCTGCAGCCTTTCCCTGAGCCCATCACTGCCCACAGCATACGTGGCGAGCTATAAGGCTGTCCGATCTGACCGCTGCGACCACATCCAGGGGAGCGTTGCCCTGTTAAAATATATTATTTGAAGCTAATGAAGGTCTCCCCGGTGCTTCCGTGGCTTCCAGGTGAGATTCCTGAAAGAAGCGGGGCGAAAGCCCGGGAGCGCTTTGGTTTCCATCCCCGCCTGCCACTGCCGGCCCTGCACCATTAGATGGCAACAGCAGCCCGGCTAAACCCGGAGCGATGCAAACCCCACCTTCCCTTCCCGGGCCCGCACCCTCTTCCTCGTTTGGGAGCGGGGAGCTGGCGAGCCCCTCTCCCGCGGGGCTGTGTCCCAGAGCCTGCCCCCTCCATTCCACGGGACAGCCCGCAGCAAAACACGGGAGGCGGCCAACAGCCCCGCACTTCCCTCTGAAACAGGCTGAAGCTGGGGTCTTCTTTACTGGAAAACACGGATTTTGAGTTTTGTTGCAATATAAAGCAGGTTTTCAGCACATGGAAGCAACAAAAAGTAACAGTTTTGAGGTACCAGTTATGAATATTTCACTCATGTAGTAGTGGAGGTCATTACATGTTGCATTAGATGCCTTTCTTCTTCTTTTTTTTTTTTTTTTTTTTTTTTTTTTTTTTTTTTTTTCTATTCTTTAAAATAAAAACCATTAANTTTTTTTTTTTTTTTACTTGCATGACTTCAAATTAAAACTACTAAGTAGCATGAAGAAAATCCAATTGGAGAGAACCAAATACATCTTAGTTATTCTGCTCCCATTCTGATTGTCAGATCAGCCACTCCAACATCAGTTTCAGGGGACTCTTCTTCAGCCTGGTCTTAAAGACACAAAGGTCCTATAACCTCCAGAGTGAATTGGGTCTTCCCTGTGCCAGTGACTTAAGCAGCTCTTGAAAAAACATTTCTCAAGAAAAGGTCAAGGTTTACAGATTAAACATGCAACCAAGTCTGAGTTTCCAATGTCAGCTGCTCTGGCTCTTCAAAACTGCAGAATCACAGAATATCCTGAGTTGGAAGGGCCCCATAATGTCTCTCAAAGTCGGTCTCCTGGTCCTGAACACCCTGGCCCAAGAATTATACCATGTGGCTGAGAGCATTGTCCAAACACATCTTCAGCTCTGTCGGGCTTGGTGCTGTGGCCATTTCCCTTGGGGGCCTGTGCCAGTGTCCAAACACCCTCTGGGGAAAGAACCTTTTCCTGATATTCAACCTAAAGCTCCCCTGACACAGCTTCAGGCCATTCCCTTGGGTCCTGTCACTGGGCACCATAGAAAAAGAGATCAGTGTCTGCCCCTCCTCTTTCCCTCACAATATCTTGGTTTCCAGTAGTAAGATATGCAGATGTGTACAGTGAATAAGCAATTTAAGCCTATTCTTTATTACTAACAGTTTTTTTTTTCCTGTTGTGGCTACTGCTTGCCCCTTCAACCCCTGGAAACAGTGAGCATAAGATTGTCAGAAGTTCTTCATTTTCAGTGCTTAGGAATTGTATTTGCCTTTCGCATGCCATAATTTATTCATCATCTTCATTTTCAGTGTTGCTGGGTCATTATCCTCTCTCTTTTCAGTATTTTCCCCCATTCCTATACTCTCGTTTCAAGGCTGTATTTGAACTTCATTCCCTTATTGCTCAGAAATGTTTTGCTGCTCCTGAGTAAAACTGTTGGTTCTTGCAAGCATTGTCTGTCGCTTCTAAGATTTTCTGAAGCATTGAGATGTTTTTGAAGTTATTATCCACAGCCCTTCCACTTGGAAAAAGGTAAATTATTCACCTGATCTCACAAGATCTTTTAAATCATCAAACAGAAGTGCCAAATTGCAGAATTAAATGATTGCACAATATGTATTTGCTCTACTTCTGTTGACACAGAAATTCAGGGCTTCCTGTGGAGGAAATGCTTTTATGACAATTTTTATTACACGGTGTTACACCTTTAGTCCTTCCTCTTTTAACTTTTTCTTAGACCCAAGGAGACCAAGCAGAGAGCTGATGGTATAAATCACACTTTAATCATCAGGAGCTATGTATTTCAGCTGATTTCATTGCTTGGGTTAGCTTCAATTCTTTGTGTATGATATTTGACTGCACCACCTGGATTTTGGATTTACCAGCTACCTTCTGCAGCACCAGCCGACCCACCCCAAAAGAGAAACATAACAATGACAGAAATAACAGACTGTGCCGAGAAGAGACCCCAAATGTGATATAAATATTTAGTTTCAGTCACAGCAAAAAGGGCAACAGGAAAGTGCATTTGAGAATTTGTAAGTAATACTGCTTGCCTCTGAGCAATTTAATAACTTTATGAAAGTTAACCATTAGGTCCATTCTAATTAATAATAAACATTCAGTTAAACATTTTCTCTTAATTTAAAATGGCACTTGCATTTCCTAGTAAATTAAGTCACTTCTTTGAATGTATTCCACAACATTTCAGCAGCCTTTCATAAAATTTGCCTTTCTGCCATACTGTGGAATGGCTTTCATGGAGTCATTAACATAGAGTTCCTTCTACAATCAATTATTGATGTGAGATCACCACAACAAAGGAAATAAAAGTGTTCTTTTTATGACAGCAGTTGTTAACTGACCAGAAGAGTCCTTACCACCCAAAACCCCCCAGAAACCCAAAAAAGAGGCACCACTCATGCATCTCAGGACTGAAGAGATGCTCACACAGCCGTGCTGAGCAGAGCCAGCCCTTGACTGCACCAGGTGGAGGGATGACATCCTTCCAGATGATGCTGAATTACAAGACTCAGCTAATTCTGAGCAAATCTCAGGATGAGGGAACAAATATTCTCATATATTAGGTGGTGCCCCACTATTTAGGGTGTGGGGTCTTTCTTTTGTGTGTGTACTCATACCAGCCATGGAAAGAGTGAAAGTCTTGGAGCGTATCAGGACTTATTTTTCCAGACTAAAAATACTGTTGCAACTGCTGGATTGACTTTTGCCTTATTTTTGCTTTTTCTATTTTTCCTAGGTTTTTAAGTGTGCTTTCAATTTACTTCTCACCAAATAAACATAAAATCTTCTCAGCAAGTTTCTCTTCCTCTACCCCAAAATCTGATGTAAGAAGAAAGCAAAAATATCCCATATTCCCTCCTGTCTTCTGCTTCAGAGATGGCATAAATCTGAACGAACCAATAATTTGCAGTGATTTACTCGGCATTCTTCATCGCATGTCCATGGGGGAATTGTCTATAGAAAGCCTGTGGTTTTCTAGAATATATCCATTTTTCAGTCCTCCCTCTGGCTGGCTGGCTGTGGCCCCCTACAGCTGTGGCAGTGTGGTATGTCTGCAATTCCTCCTTCTGTGTGTGCCTGGCTGCCCACAGCCTCTCCTCGGCTTTCTCACGGGAGTCTTTGCCACCACACCAAGCCTCCCAGGGGGATGCAGCCTCAGGGAGGAAGAGGCTGAGGTGCAGCCTCTTCTTCTCTGCTGTCTGTGCCACCTCCTCTTCTGCTATGTGTGCCACCATTGCCTGCTCTTGGTAGAAAATGGAGCCGACAGTGGAGGCACACGGGTGGCAACAGGAAGAGCGATAATGCCATAAAACACATAACCACTTGCTACAGCAGATGTGAATCAGAGATTTCCGCTGGTTTAGTGGAGAGCACATTTTTCTAAATAGTCTGAATTCTCCAAAGAGTCATGGTATAATAAATCCATTACTTATAGCACTGGAACAAAGATACCACAGCCAAACAGTGCAAATTGCTGATCCCGTGTAAACTCACTTGCTGTTTCAAATTTGTTCAGTAACTTTTGATGAGTTCACTTTGCAATAGTGGACTACACAGAAAAGAAAATCCATGTCCTTGTGCAGCCTGAATAAAAGCGTAAAGCTGGGTTTATCCATAAACTTTCACTCTTGTTACTTCAAGAGAAAGGTGACTGTTTGCCTTTTTCTGAGGTCAGTCAGATCTCTTGTGTCCCATATCCAGCATCAGCAGTTGTGGAACCCCAGGCAGAAAATGCTGGTGGGAGCATCCTGAAGGCTGTGTTCAGTCTCTGGACAACACTTTCCGTCTGCTCTTGCTTTCAAATTATGATCATGAGGAGTCAGTTTGTGGTTCTTACTCTTGCTGAGAGATTTCCTATGCTTTGAAGCAGCCTAATTACATAGTAAACTCTCTTCTGTAAGTGATGACTTCAGAATCTGACTACTCACACCACGTCATCAGAGGAGGACCAAACCAGGCACATCTTCTTCCTGCCTCCTTCATTGAAAACTCATCATTCCTGTGCATCCACTTGGAGCATTGTTGCAATGAGAACTCAGTTGTTTGGGCTTTTTAAATAATACCAAGCATTTTAAATACCATCATGCTGTATGGAGCTTTATCCGCAATAATGGTGCATTTATTACTTGTTAGCAGTCTTTTCTATTTCTATCTAGCAAGAAGTAGGGACCAATAGAAGTAGATGTGTAGAGTGAAATAATGGATGCCAAGCACTTGACATCCAAGCTATCCATGTTCCAAGCTCCTTAATTTCACTTTAACTCCAGCCTGCTCTCATTGTCAAAAAGACCAATCTTGGCTATAGTAAGTTAGGTGCACTCCTACAGCACATCTTCAAAAAGTAGCTCAAGAAACCCACTTCATACATGCCAGGACTATTCTAGGGTGTGAACTAAAGCACAGTGACTGGGAGCACCCTTCTCTCAAAAACAGTCCTCATTACAAGTAAAATACTAAGGTAGAGGTACCAGCTTAAACCCATGATGTAGATCTTTTAAAACATTTGTAACATGCTGACGTGTTCTGTCTGTGACATTTGCTTAATCTGCAATGAATTGTTGCTGTCATTCAATTACTTTAAATAATTTAAATTTTTCTCCAAGCTTTACCTGCACAGCTGCATGCCTGCTTTGAGATAAAGTGCAACTTTCTCTCCATATTTAAGTTAGGGAAGGTTGAATAGCTTATAGCTTAAAAAAGGGTGATATTTTGCTTTTATCATTATGTAATAAGTTTAAAGTTTTGGTTTTTTTTAATTGTTCTAGAGTCTCTGCAAAAGGTAGTGGAAACTTGAAATTTGGCCTGTTTATCACTCCAGTACTGGAAATTGTCTTTGTTCAGCCTGCCAGGTAACTGCACTACCCTTTTATCCAAAACCATTACAATATGGTTTTTACTGAAAGGATCATGAGGTATTTTTCTCTTTCAGGAGAAAGCACTGTCTCATTCACTCCGTGGCAGTACCACATGTTCCAAATATGCCAAATGTGCACAATGGCTAAAGAGTGGAGAGTCTGAGGAAACAGAAACATATGTCCAATACGGGATTAAAAATGGAAGTATCTGGGTTCAGTTTTGTTTTTCAGACATCCTGCCTGGCCTTGGACAAGTCAGTTATGGCGGGGTCCTGGTACCCTTTCTATGTGGCTAATGTGAGGACTGGGAGGGTGGCTGGGTGATGAGTGTCCTCGTGGTACCAGCCTCTTCCTCAGCCAGAGCTGCACTCCAGCTGCAGCCACTGCTGTCTTTGTAACTGCATCAGTTTGTGTGAAACTAAATTCATTCCAGTTTGCCTCGTGTTGGGCCTGCACGGACAGCCTTGAAAATTATTTTTATTCAAGCCAGACTCTGATTAGTGTGCACAGATCATGCTTTGAATAATAAAAAATAAAATTAATAGCAAAAAATAAAATGAAAAAAATTCCTCAATGCGTCATCATCAAAGCCAAGATTTGCAAAAGCACCTGCAATGCAATCTGCACAAAGATGTAGCAGCACTTTATCTGTATTTGTAACACTTTAAAGCTGCATCACACACCTTTGTTATATGGACTTTTTACTAGGACTATCCTGTACTTCAGGGAATAAGGGACTAAGCTATATTTTGAATACAGCAAGAATTTTCCCCCTTCAGTGGTTGCATCAGCTCAGTTGCATTGGGAGAGCCCTGATTTCCCTCATCAGCCCAATCATATCAATATGAAGCAGAATAAGACTCTTTCCAGGGACTTCCACATTACCAGATGATACTCAGAGGACAGCTGCTTCCTCTTTAGCATTACAATTACATCCTGTTTCCCCTAAAAGAACCTGATATTAAAACTTCATTTCTAGGACAGGGCCAAGGAGTGGTCCTGAATGTGATAGGTGTCTGTCTTATATCTTGAATACTACAATGCTGAATGTCTTGTTGCTGAAGTACATTGATGGATCTATGGGTTGATATTTTAAAGTGCTATGCCTATCCTCCTGGGGTTTTTGCAGACTTTGGGCAGATTTTTCTGCTACAGGTGGAAGAAAAGGACCAAGCAAAAAATCTTGACTTTTATATCTTCATACCACAGTCCGCCCAGTAGTTATATCTTTTGCTTAATAGAGCAAAATCCATGCTGAAAATCACATCACAGAAATGTGTAGGTGGGAAGGGACTTCTGGAATTCTGTAATTCGCTCCTCCTACATAAAGTTTAGGGTGTTCAGTGCTTTATCTCCCACTGAGTTTCACATATCACTAAGGATGGAGGCCACAGCCTCACTCAACTTTTGTCCCAGCGTCCAGTGATCCTAATGGTAACTAATTTTTTCCTTTCATCTAAGGACAAATTCTCATGTTCCAGGTGCAGTTCTGAATTTAAAATTGATATAATTTTAGCTTTTATGAGGGCTAATTAAAATGAAATTGTTATCTTTATATACCAGGTCTCAAAAACACAATCATCTTCAAGAAATGCCACTACTGGTGGGAAATGGAAGACCTTCTGGGAAATAGTCATGGAGACAGAAGACATACTTTGTCCTGGAAAATCTCCTATCACACAGGGTGTATGCTGTCAGACAGTTTGAAAAACTTGTGCAGAGGATGTGAAAGTTTAAGGACACCAACCAAAACAAAATTTGAGAGGGCAATAGTCAAAGTATAAATCCACTTCTTAAAATGGAAGCAGTTTGCGTTTTGAACCAGAGAGACTTGGTATATTCATGTGCCAACTAAACTGCCCCTTTTGATGTTTGTAATGTCCCTTCATTAATAGAATAAATTTCCTGTAACACCCATCTCCTTCCCATCTTACTGCATCCATATTCCAGGTGGAGCTGACTTTTTTGAGTTAAATGCCACTGGAGAGTCATGGCCAAAACCAGAGAGCATGACACATTTGAAAAAGGGAGGAACCAATCTTATACAGAGCAGGTGGAAAACAGATGTACTTGAAACAGGGGTGAAAAGAAGCAGAAGTGTCTTGACAATTGAAAATGATTGTTTCCATCAGGTTACACAGCTCTGTATTTCCTACATCACATACCCAGACTTAATTAGCACTTTTCAGAAAGAACATTGCTCTTTTTATTCCAAGTTAAGAAAAAAGAAAACAAACGTAGTCATAATATTTTATCAGAAAATGAGGTCTGATTTTTATTTTTTTTCCAAAGAAATGACTGGAAAATTTATAGATTTCCTAGGATTCTTGTTTAAAGCATAGATGTTGATTAGCTTGTGGATCTATGTTTTATGGGAGAGTAGAAGCTCTACTGTAGTGTAAAAACCCCTTCTCTTTAAAATGCAGGTTTTTTTTCCTGAGTGTTTTTGCAGCTTGTTTTGACATCTGGTGGCCTTGGCGATGTTCTTGGTCCCAAGGTCCCAAGGACAGTCCCAGGGCTGTCCCAAGGTAACTGTCCTGGCACAAATCCACCTGCCAAAGCCACTGCTTGCGTGGCTGTTCAGCAGTACCTTGTGAGCCAAGCCACGGTGCAGTGGGATGCCAGGAAGCAAAGGGGACATGGTGGTGAGCTCTGTGCCGTGTGGGGCTGTCTGGCCATTGTGGTGAGCACCCCTGGGCAGGGTAGGGACAGGGGTGGCCTGGGCTGGGAGCAATAGCTATCAGTCTGTCTGAGGAGTGGCCAGGAAGCTGCACCCCACCCAAGCCAAAATATACTCTCACTCCACTGAAATGAAAAGAGCAGGACAGGGAGAGGGCAGGAGGCAGAGAAAATCAAAGCTGCTCTTTACATTTCCTCTGGGGGTGCCAAAATCTGGTAAAGCCAAGTGCTTTAATTTGTTCTCAGCATCTCTACTTCTCTCTGGCTTCTCTATCTGGTAGATAATCTGCTTTACTGCAAAAGTTACCTGATGTGCCCACGTAATTCATTGTGTCTGTTCTTTGAGGGAAAAGTGATGAAAATGAAGATGGACAGAAGGAAGGGACTGGCTGACCTTTGAGGATCAGAAGAAGGTAAAAGTGACCACAGGGGCAAAGATATGTTTGATGAATGCTTGAGGGTTTGGTAGATCTTTGCTACAAATAAGTGCATAATCACTCACTCTGCACATCTGCAACCAGGCACTTCAGATTTTGAGAGATCCAAGTGGCCTCTCTTGTTGCCCATTCCCATAACAGAATAGCTTTCCAGTCTATAGTCCACAAACAAGGAATTTTTAGCTTATTAGTTCAAGTTCTGTTCTCATTCTTAATACTGAGTTTGCCATAGGCACTTGCAAAGAACCACTTCACATTAATAAATGCTTAATGTTGGGAACATTCCTGACAAAGAAATGTCCTTCCATCGCATTTCTGGAGCGATAACCACAGGTTGTGATGTACCTGGAGCATCTGGAGAGGGCTTTAGTGCTCTGCTGTGTGGGAAGAGTCTCCTTCTAGCCTGTGAATCTGGAAGAGAGGGGTGGGGGGAGACAAGGGGAGGAAAAAGACAGACGCAGACGAAAGGCAGAGGTGATGCTAAAACGCCGTAAGTGACCATTTGAAAGATTGTATTGCGCTTACTCTTGTGGAGTCAAACTGTTTAACTGTGACCCAAGGAACCGCCATCACTCTGGGTGAGAGTAGGAAGAAAGGAATTACTTTATGGACAAAGCACTGGGAAAACAGTGTCGGATAAAAGCAGAGAGCGTATTTGTAACTGTAAACATAAATTAATCAAAACCCGCTGTGGAGGATAAGTTCTGTATTTTTATTCACATGTAGTCTTGCAATTTCTCTTTTTAACTTAAAGTGGTTGTTTCTATGATTCACACAGAATTTATGGTTCCCCCGGAAAAGCAGTATTAGCCTGTGGGAAACAGCAAGCAGTGCTAACCAAGATACTGTGCAACACTACTTTGTCTGGGCTGCAGAGCAAAAGGGGCAAAAACTGGGGATATTTTGAAGCTGGACCACCCATGGGGAGGGAGCAACAGATGTTCTGGGATTATCCATAACAAATAGTTGTATTCCTGGCACTCTTTATTCCTTACTAAAACTTATACCTTTTTTTCGTGCATGACTGGCTTTCTGCTAACTATGAAATTAGGACAAACTTTCTCATTCAGTTACAAAGAGGAGGTTGTCAGTCACATAACTGGGTAAAGCTGTGGCTTCTCAGTAATCATCCATGGAGCAGAAGTAATGAAGCTTTTGCAAAAATCATGTCAAAACACAGTTGGTAAATGTGTCCACATCTTCTGTAACTAATATATTTCCTTACATACGTGGGACTGAAGCTGACATCTTCAGAGGAAAAACAGAGTTCATCGTTCTCCCAAGTTACATCGGGAATTTCACAAAAAAAAAATAAAAAAATCTTACCTTGCATTAGTAGATTAACCTAAAATCTGATTTTTTAAAAAATAAATACCTAGCCTGTATGACTGATTGAAAATATTGAAAACACACCACCCTGGACTCTTTACTCAAAAACTATCAAGTAAATGAAGAGTATCTAGAAGTATGACCATTTCAAAAAATGAACTCATAATTTTGATGACTGACCAATACTTTTTCAAACCAAGTTCAAAACAACAGTACTAAGAATTAACTGAAAACTTAAATAAGCTCCACCAGGCAACACAGATGATTCACTTTCAATGGTCTTTTCATAATATGATGGATTACATCAATTCCTGGAGTCTTGCTCCATTCCCCAGCTCTCTTTCATTGCTCTTCATAAATGTTATTTTGTCATGATATTAATGAGAACTGTTTATTCCAGAAACTTGATTTCTTCTCTGTTTCCACATTACTCACAAGACACTGGCACGTGAATGTCTGTTAAATTTTTTGTAGTAATTTATGAACTGCATTCAGATCATATATTTCCTACTCTTTTTTTCTAACTTGTGAAGTGTTCTGTAGTTTTTGCTTTGAGGATCTGTTGCTCATTACTTGTTTGATTGTTTGATTTCTGTGAATGTTTAAATGGACTTTCAGAAAGCATTGAAAGTGATGACCTATTGCTTTGGTTTCTGGAGGTAAACACTCCCATGTATGAACAATATGATTAATTTTCTCTTTGTATGGCAGCACTTGCAAATGATATACTGAATTCATATGAACTTTTTTGTAGGCTGTGAATAAATTTCACTTCCTGTTCAGACAAGATTAATGTGCTTTCCCATTAAGAAGAATACATACAAAACCAAACACATAAACCATCTAATATTTTTCTTGCCTTAGCTAATAGAATACAATGTCCTTAGAATTCATCTTCTAATTATGACTGCATAGTTAAAGAAAGTTTACTGAATGAAGAAACCAAAACAATGTGGAATGAGAGAATTGCTATAACTGAAAATTTCCATCTTTAGTTCTCTTTAGCTGAGAAGCTCCATATGTTCACAAAGGATATTTTTGGAAGGTTACAAGGTAGTGAGAGGAACAAAAGTGACCCATTGCTCTGATCAAAAAATCTCACATAGTCAATATTATTTCTATCTCTGTTTATGACTGCCTGCTGCAGTTTTCCTGAGCTTGGTCTTACTCGTTGTTTGTGAGCAACCACAGATTATTTTATGAATTCCAGAGTAATTTCTGATTTGCTGATTTTCTAGGGGATCTCTAAGAGGGAATGTATGTTTTTTATTTCAAAGCTGCTCATATTCTGGCAAAAGTGTTTTACACTTGGATATTATAAGACTAGAGTAGGAGAGTATGATGGGACACAGTTGCTGTCCATGCCATCTAAAGGGCAGATGACAGAAATGCCCTGCTTTTTCTCAGTAAGTGTCCTGATGACTGCAGTCATTATATGCTACTTCTTGTCATTTGGTAGCTGTCAGTCACTCGGAAATTCTGCAGCCTGCTACTGTGGCTGCTCTCTGAACTCTGAATGTGTTCCTTAAGTGAATCTCAGGAGATGTGTCTTCAGAAATTGTGGGGCTCACAGATGGATGAAAGAAAATCAAGGATTTTTCTTTTTTTTTCTGGAACATCCTTTAAATCTCTGAGATTACCCCGGGGATTCTCACCTCTTGTGTAGCTGAATTAATCCCGCCTAACAAAATAGATTTTTCTTCAGATCCTCTCCAACACATGGCCAAGTATTTCAGCAGTTGCTCTCCTGTTAGTATACATTAAACCTCATGAATTTCATGATGGATCATCTGCCCGGCAGCATGGAGTCCACAGCTCCATATTTGTTGATACAGCCTGTTGAGATCTAAGCTCTTTAATTTGCAATTGTAATGTGTAATTTTCTAGAAATAAAATGCAATTCAGTCACAGGACATTCAGAATCACTCAATTCTAATCTATAATGTCAGCAAGTCTATTTCACTGACATTATTGTTTTGACACTGAGTGTAATAGAAATGATTAAGCCAGGAAGAGAGCAGCACTTACTTGACTGCTGTCAGCTACTGAACCACAATAGCCCAGCACACAGACTCTATTCAGCTGATGAAATGTGAAACTTGATATGCTGCTGCAAAATGTTAGTAACCACAAAGCTATATTTCAATCCCTACTTGATTTTATAAATGTTTAGTCTCACTCTGTTAGACCCAGCCTCATACAAAAGCAATTCCTGTTTCACAACTGGAAGGAATAGCAACCAAACTTCTTTCTTTTAAATTCATTGAGCCCAGGCATGTGTCAAGGCATTTTTTTTGGTTTTTTTTTCAAATGGAAGAGTATATTCAGATGGGGGATGAAAATGCGAAGGATATGAACAATAGTGGCCCTTGTGACTTTAATGTGAAGATTAAGATTCATGATGGTAGGCATGTAATGTGATAGAACTATATATCATGGCCCTTCCACCTTTCCAGCAGAATGTATACTTTGTTCTGAAATAATTTGTTATTGCTAAGCTTGGAGATGCAGGCACTTGAACTGAGTGCTAAGTGGGTATTTCTTCAAAATAGGTGTTTGCTTTCCTTAACATTTTTATATAATTTTATATCATTATGCTGTCAAGTGTCCTGTGGTATAAGTCTAACAAACTGGGCACAGACAAGGCTGTGCAATGTTTTAAGTAAATACCTTGGCCTCTCTTTTGTGTCTGAAGAGAAAACTCCCTTTCCTCTCACCTATGTGCACAGAAGACCCATAGTTTTAGTTTTAGAGACTTCAGCTTATACCCACAAGAAGGCTTAACACTTTTCCCCCCTGATTTTATAGTTTAAAAAGCTTTAGTTTAGACTTCTCAGTTGTTCACAGAAGTGTTATCTGCATGTCTCCTGAGGCACTGCAGAATAATTCACAGAATTATTTCAGAATAATTCACAGAATGTTCACAGAATTTATTCACAGAATCCAAATTAGATGAAGAAATTGGACAGAATAGATGAGAATAAGACAGGGGACATCCTATGGGACAGAGGTGACTCAAAAGGTGCTGAGCATCCTCTGTCTCCAGGGAGGTAAGGTGGCACCTTACAGTCTTCAGAGAGCAGTTCTTGTCATCACTCTAACTCATGGTGCTCTTCTTCTGCTATTGCTGCTAGAAAGGATCTGTCCTTGTATGAGGAGAAACCAAAGGTTTGAAAATGACAAGGCTGCATACAAAACTTCCAGCAGAGTAGAAGCCCTCAGGTTTCTTATAAAGTAATTATATGGTTACCTAAATGGTTTTATAAGTTTACCTCTTAAATAAAATATCACCTCAGGGAAGAGTTAGGTTTATTTTACTGCTTCATAAATAACAAGCATGTTTGTATTAGTTAGATCACATCTATAAAAACAGCTGTGATTGTTGTCTCTCCATGTACCATAATATGTTCAATATTAAAAATATCCAAATATTTTCTTCTTGATGACAGCATAAATATTTCCTACTGACATGCAATCCGTCATAAGGCATTTTCATAACTTCAATTCTTCTTAGCTTTGTTGTTTCCTCATTACCAGTACTCAGCCAGACAGCTGAAACATTAAGAAGAAAATGCATAAAAGTTTCCATCTTTTTTTGTTGTGGTGCATTTTTAGCATTGCTTGAGCAGTGGGCTTAGTAGGTTTAGATTGATATAAATCTCAGGATTAAATGGTAATGCTATAATACTGTAAATAATAAATTTATTTACAAGTATCAGTAATAGAAAGGGAGACATACATTCAAATGGACAGCAGTTTATATAATTTAGGATATATAATTCTTGCTATCATTTAAATATTAAAGAAAGTAGAAGAGAACTGGCTAAAATGGGGAAGCATCATGAGTGAGACATGAGTTCATGTTTTGGAGCAGGGAATTTTGGGTTTCATAGTTTTTGGCATGCCAGAACAGAATAACTTAATCGTCCCTTCTGAGAAATTATCCTGTTCAATTTCCAGGGTTGTAATGTGACTAAAGGAAGTGATAGTTACAAAGTGATATAAATTCTTTACAGTGAAGCTCATATAAGAATGATCTTTCCTTCCATGACAAGTGGTTGTAGCAGACCAGAAGAGAGTTGGGCTTTCACCAGAGAAGTTTGTGCGCGGGGACAGCGGGTACCCGTGCATGCCATGGCAATGATCTGGTAAACGCTGCAGGGATACTCAGCCTCCGTGTGGCTTTGCTGCACAAAACTGGGAACAGAAGAGAGAGAGAGAGAGCTCAGTCAGTAAAGGGGTTGACTAGGGCAGGGTAGGAAATCCTTTCTTCTCTTTCATCTCACAGTAATTTTTGAGGTTTAAAACAATGGATCTTGTTCCACATGCAACTCACTCTAAAAAAGAAAACAAAATGCTGAACTGCATGTTTGCAAAAATGATCACAAGTGCTGAAATGTTTATTTTTATACTCAACAGCATTTTAAATTTAATTTTTTCAACTTTTAAAAGTGTTTTCTGCATTTTCGTACTGTAAATTATTTCACATGTGATGACTGACTCTGGATGGAAAGCAGAATCTTCTCCTGTGGCGGGAATGTCTATGAGATGCCAGCTACACTTTTCCTCAGCAGCTTGTGTGAATTTCCGAGCTGGGTCCATACCAATATCTGTGTAAGCACACACTTCTGTGCATGCTTCATTTCCCAGCCATAATATATCGTTAGTAAAGGTTTGGGTTTTGTGCTCCGGGCTGGCCGGGCCAGGAGTGAAGAAAGGGAGGCTTACCCTGTGGTTTCACAATTGGCTGAGCCCATCTGAGAGTGGCTGTCTCGAAGGCAGCGCTCCTGCCCTTCCTTCCCTGCTCTGGGAGCCGCTCGCTCTGCAGCCAGCTCCACCGGCACACAGGGCTTTCATCTCGCATATCTGCGTTTGTTCAGGCAAGGGATTAACTCAACAGCTCTCTGGTGGGGACAAAGCACTTTGCAAACTGAGAATCAGTAGTATCAATATTGGCCACGGCTCTGTTGAATTCTGGAGGGATGCAAACAGGCGCCGAACCAGTCACAGAAAGAGAATACTGTTTCTTTTCCTGGGCAGATCAGTTTTTGCTGATGGCATAGGTCTGATGTCTCAGGACAGCTTTGTGTGTGTGTGTGTGTGTTACTAAGATCAGAGATTTTACACCACAGGGGAAAATGTAGGCTTTGGTCAGAGTGGCTTAAAAGTGGGTACGGAATTTATTTGAACCAGCTTATACACAGGAATTGTCAGTGCTAATATATGAAAAACCATTCTAAAAAGCACTGCATGACCATATAAGTGTGATGGCTTTATGAGGTAATAATTGATGCCTGAATGATAAGAATGATAGAAGTAATGTTATTTTATTGATACAATACTAGAAAATAAAAGAAAAGCTTTCAAAAAGAAGAAAGTGACAACACAAACTGAAAACTCTCATTATATGTTTGCACATACGTGTTTGTTTCTTCTTCTCAAAAGAAAAACACTTAATTATTTCTAATGTTGCTTTTGAATTTATAGTCTAGTTTCCTTGGGCTTAGCTGTAGGGTACTGTTTGTGTCACCTCTATTTTCAGAATTTGTCTTTTAGCTCTGCTTTGCAGCTTCGTGTCAATATTTTCTGTAGTATTTTAACACTGGCTGATTTCCCATCATACTAAAATATCATGGTGTGTAACACAGGATATGATTCTACTTCTTATTTTTATTTTTACTTTTTGCTTTCCATATGTCTTCTTTTAATCTTGGCACAAGTGAAATTCAGGGATGGGATTTGCGTGAAAAATTGCAAAGTTGCAGTCAGCACAACTGAGGAATACTCAACAAGTCAGGCTCTACAGAAAGTGAACATCCCCTGTCTTGCAAAAAGCTCTCAGCCTCTTGCAGAATATATTGTGTCACTCTAATACTACACAGAAAAGCTACACTGAATTTGTACTGTTTAGCAAAAGTGATCATCAATGTTTGCAAGTCATCACAAAATACTCCAGTCCATATCTTGATAAAGCCAAAGGTAAGAGAGATATTCAGTAAGAACTTGGAAAATCTTGTTCTTTAGAGAGCACATTGCCACTTGGGTGAGTTGAATTCGGTCCCTTGCCCTGCTAGGGAGCTGCTGGCAGTGGTGGGCAAATTATGCACCAGCACTTTCACAGGTGGTCACTGACTGTGTTTCTCTCAGATCTGAGCACCGAACTCAAAATACCTGAGGTCTGACTTTCAGAAGTGCTGAGCGCTCAGAAAGGCAGCTGAGTCAATACAAGTTGTGCTGTAAAAATGTATAACTACAGCCTGCTATAAAATGTTAAATACTCCAAAAAGTCAGTTCCAAATTGTCTGCTTTTAGGTACTTAGCCACTCCTGGTTATTTTCATTTTTAAAACAGAAACAACATTTTGCCTTATATTAATAAATGCTGAAAGACAGATTCAAGCATGCTCGTGAAATATCCAGATTCTGTGACAATAAGCACCTCAGAGGGGAGCTAATAATTCTTCATTTCTCTCAGAGCCTGACTAACATATGGTTAAAACCAGGACGAGTGCTCCCACACTGGGTATTTGTTTGCTGCACAAATAATCCCAGTGTCTAGGAAGGCACAGACTAGATTCCTAACTCTGAGCAGAAGGATGACTCCCTTTCATAACAACAAAAAAATGGGTGCTTTTAAAAATGAGAATGTAAACATTTTTAACTGAGATTTTTACAGTCTATTGCTATTTACACAGCTGTGATTATAATCGATCGCAGATTAATGGGGGAAGGCTTTATGTTACAAGTTTGTTGTAAGAGGTAGGAGTTACTTCTTTTAATTTGTTTTAAACTAAGAAAATCCTATTTCAAAATATGTACATCCTATTAGCTGCTTAATATCAAACTCACAGCACAGTATAGAATATCTGGGACCTGGTGTAATAATACCAACGTGACCAGTGATGATGCTCAGTGATGATACTGGCTTAAAAATTTCCTTCCTCACTCTTGGCTGCCAGCAGCACCTTTGAGCAGGGAAGCATTGTCCCCACTCTGGGTTGCACCAGGGCAACTGTTGGTGCAGCTTCTCTGTGAGGTAAATCTGGTCCAGCCAGCTGAAACCAAAACGAGGATGTTTTTAACTTGCTCATAGAAATTGAACCAAAATTATTGAGAAAGGGCATCTTTTAGACAGGGTTCATTAGTGTATTCTATACTCATGTTAACTATATTTGAATAAAGGCTTTTCTTAATACTGATAGAGGTTGACATTTTCAAATCAGTCTCTGTGCTCTGGGTAATTTATTTTGCATCCTATTATGGACAGTAGGTAGTGTCTGTATGTGGAGATTATTCTTTTATTACTATGTATACAGCTGTCTGAACAGATGAGGTGGAATTGTGCCTGTTCACTGCATATGAAGGGCAAAATGATACACTATCAAAGCTCCAATGAACTTGGAGCAAAAACTGCCCTGAATTTTTGAAGGACTTAGTAATCAGTAACTTATTTTCCTCCCTTCCATTGACTCCCATGAAATCAAAGGCAATTTTGATTTCACGAAGCATTGCTGCACACTGGACACCCAATTGCCTTGTTTCCCAATTTGCTGTTTATTTTTCAAATAACACTTTTAGTTCATATTTCACTTTTAATCTCCGTGACCTCCTTTTAAAACTTAGCAAAAAAGCATACTGTAGAATTTTCTAAGTATAAAAGCTAAATACAAGTGCCCTTCTCCAATTCTTTTCCACACTCATGATATTTGTAGCTATTTCCCAGCAATTGTTGTCAGACAGTGTACTTACTGGTTTCTGTATTTCTTTTCCTTCCTTCCTTCCTTCCTTCCTTCCTTCCTTCCTTCCTTCCTTTCTTCCGTTTGATAAAGGGCATACTTAATGATGTAGTAAAGTGTCTCATGCATTCTGACTGGTTTTCATAATCAATAAACAGTTTCTGTTCTCTTACCAAATTAATATTTTGCTAAAACAAGGGCAATCAAAAAAATCATCAATATATTCATATGACAACCCTCTTAAATCTTTTCCTCAATATAAACACTTCAAGGCTTGCTGACCTTTGTTTTATCTAGTAGATCAAATCACAAATTCCTCTTTTGTTTCAAAAGGCTCAGTATTGTTTCCTAATTTAGTAAGAATTTATATGAGACAATGCTCACATCTGTGTTTCTATAAATAATTCAGACCTGAAATAGGTTGATAGAAATCAGAGATAAAAGGGAATTTATTTGGGATAAACATTAAGATACTTGTAAGGATATTCTTTTTTTTGAGAAGCCAATGACAAATGAACTGCCATTTTTCTCATTCAAGTTAAAGAAATTTCTGTCAAAACTATTATTGTGATTCTTCTTGCTGAAAGCAGAATTATTTTCCCTTTAAAACAGAATTTTAAATTCAGCAATCATAACAAAAACATCTTTTGAAGACTCAGAGGTACTTCAAGAATACTGAGGCAAATGTGCAGATTTTTTGTATTGTCATGGCTTGGTAGTGACTGGTTACAGGGGGAAAAAGTTCTTGTAGATGCTTTAAATGTTTAAAGGAAACAGACAAAATACAGATGTTTCTTCACCATAAAATTAGTTACCATGCCTGGGTCATTAGTAAGGTCTGATTTTTTTAGATGTACACTCTTGCACAAATCTCTGATGCTTTAATGAACTGTATAAGTGGAAACAAACTTTGCAACAATAAGCTGTTCTGCCTGAATGATTTAAATTTAGCAAATTCATAAATATTTAAAAACTGGTCCTTATAATGAGGGTTATGCAGAACACCAGCTCCTGTTGGTTCAGCAAGCCCTGCCTGAGGAGCAGAGCTGATGGTAACCACTTGTGCTCAAACTTGACTCCAGCTGTCATTCCCCAGAGCTGTGTGAATTCATTGAAGGAATTTGAGTTCTTATTAAGTTATACAATCATAATGAGCAGATGTACCGTATTTTTTTATCAACAACATAGCAGGGGGCAATTTTAGACCTAGCTTAACCAAATCTAAATTAATTCCTTTATCTCTCCTCTGAATGGGCTTAAACAGGAATCATGGAGGGTTTCTTTATCAAATCTGCACATTTAGGCTGCTGTCTTAGCAGCCAAGAGGCTAATTTCTGGCTTGATGCTGGCCAAAGTGTGGTTAACCTCACAGAACTGTAACATTCCAGCAACAAGAATTCATTTTTACCCACTGTTGCCACCAACCAAATGCTAACGTTTTACTTTGGAGAGCACAATATTATTCAAGCTGTCTTGCAATACTCCAAATGTTTGTACCATTACAAACTGATGACAAACTGATTTGTTCATTACATCTTAAATGTAACTGCCAAATATTCTATCCCCAAGTTCAATCCAGTGTTTTGAGGATAAGCTAAGCCAGACTGTGTATATAGGTAGGCAGCCAGAAACAAGCACAAAAATCTGGCTTCACTCTGAGAAAAACCTGCTATTTCTTTTTTTTTTTTTTTTTAAGCTCTGTATGAAAGGAAAACTGCATTTTCTGAATGACTGTGGTCTTTCAGAAAGTCCAGAGATGCATCCCTGGTCAAAGCTCTCAGAGGTTATGTTGGAAGAATGCAGAATGGGCCCTGGGAAATACTCTGGAAAATACTCTGGGAAAAGGCAGAGCAGATCCAGAAGGCACAAAAGAGACATCTACTCTCTTCTCCTTCTCAGAGGTGGTCTGTGATTTCTTTCCTCCGAGACAATTTTGAAAAAACTATACCATACCTGGAGCTAACGTGGGTAGACAAGGTAAGAGAATCCGAGCAGTGAGAATGCCTTCGCAGACCAGGGATCCCAGGGGAAGAAAAAGCTCATGTTATATTTACCATTTTCTTCTGTGCTGTTCTGTCTTACCTGATAAAAAAACTGACAACAATCCTAGAAAAACAAAAGTGATGCCTTGTTATCAGTTCCTGAGAAGCCTTCTTCACTGCATACACTGTCCATCTTATATATCTCATTTATTTCGTACTCTTATAATGGGCAAATCAATTTCTGTGGAATGGAATTTGATCTTTTAATGGGAATGTCTTTCTATATTAGCTGACCTTGCAAGGCATTTCAAACATTCCATCTTTTCACCCAGGAAAAACAACTTCATTCAGCAATTCTTAGACTCCTCTGAACTTTGCCCAGGAAACCCCTGGAACTATATGATGAAATGCACAGTTAAAGCATGCAAAAAGCAAAGCACACCACACAGGCTAATACAGTCTACTGTCACAAAATATTCTATCCATGAACAGAGTTGGCTTTTTTTTTCCTCAGTTTAGGCCAACCCACCTGTAATTTCAGCTTTCACAAATAGACCTGCTTTGTCCTTAATAATATGCATGTATTTATGGGTTTTTTTCTGGATAAAGATGAGACCTAGCAAAGTTCATTCTTAAAAAACTTGTGTTCACAGTTCCCATTCAGGCACTGTGCTCTGTCCTGCTGTTAACTCCTGTGATTACTGTCATCCTGCTCTCCCAGATTGTCCTACAGGCTGGAAAGTCATCCTGCTCAAGCCTTTTGGGAAAATTTTGCGTTAGCAATGTGTCAGGCTCAAACCTGCTCCACTGAAGCTGACAGCCAAACACCCACTGATTTCAG
>VYZR01090994.1:4601-23239 GCA_013400675.1 Oxylabes madagascariensis
AAAAAAAAAAAAAAAAAAAAAAAAAAAGGAATTTTGCTGTTGATAGTAAATTTTGCTATAGAACCTCGAACACCATCACATAAATCCCTTTACCATGCTTTCAAAACAACTTCTCCTGCAAAAGGATCCACAACCAAAACACTAAATCAAGCAACCACCTCTTCTCACACATGAGATGTCTGGTCTCAGTTCAGCAATTACATTAAAGTACAGAATCTAACAGTAAGTAAGCCAAAATTTCTCTCTTAGTAGACACTGAGATCATCATGAAGCAATACCTCTCAAGAGTTTTTAATATCAGGGCACAGGAAGGACATGAAAAACTCATCAAGAGCAAATCCCCTCTTTAGCAAACCAGGAAAACACTGGATCTGTCAAAGCAAACCTGAACAGAACAACCAATCATGGATTTGTGTTATGAGTTGTGCACATGTCAAAGGTTAAAGAGACTTAGATTCTCAGTGATTTTAAATCTAAATGGCACCAAATATTTTAGGCAATTTACCTCATCTGAATAAAGACTGGCTTAGTAATAAACAAGGCTATTCATAAGCAACATTATAAACTCCCTGCTTGACAGGAGCTGTAGTTACACTCCATATATGGATTTGTAGGCCGGATAAAAGGTGTGTCTGGTATAAACTCACTGAGGTTACAGCACAGAACATTTGCATCCCAAGCTTCTGTCAGCAAGCCAAATGCCTTTGCTTATGCAACAACCTGATCAGCATCTTTGGGCAGATTTTTTTAGCTTGCAGCACCTCCTTGAAATTGAAGGGAAATTGCTCACTGAGGGCCTCACTGAGGGTTGACATGGTGTTCTCACTCTGCTTCTTTCTGACCCGTCATATTTCCAGATCCTTGTATCATTCAGGTAATTTCCTCAAAAAGAAGAAAAACAAAACAAACAAACAAACAAACAAAAACAAAACCAAAACAACAACAAAACCCCCCAACTTTTAATTTCAGTAATATCTAAATGAAACTGTGAGAATGACAAGTGCGAGACTTCCTCTTTTCATTTGGGTTATATTTTACTGCAGTTTCTCTTGGTGGAGGTGAGCTTTAAATAGAATTTGCATTCCTTTTCCTCTCTTTCCAAATCTTTTCATCCCCTATCCCTTAAGAAATATTGTGCTGTGTCCCTGCAATAATGTATTGTACCCCTTAAGTAAAATTGCGTATTTAACAAAAAAAGTTTTCAGTGCATACAACTAAAAGAAATAAACAGCTACTATTTAGTGCAGTTTTTGCAGTAATTGTGCAGAAAAATACTGGGAATGTTAGAAGGTGACTGGATAATAAATGACTCTGTGCACCATCATAGAATCATTTTGGTTGGAAAAGGCCTTTAAGATCATCAAGTCCCACTGATAACCCATCACAGCCACCACCGACCCATGTCACATTTATTTGAATAGTAGGAATAAAATCAAATTCACATTTGTCATCCAGTGCCAAGCAAAAGTGGTGTCAGTGATTGGGGGCTTGGACTAGAAAACCTTTGAAGGTCCCTTCCAACCCAAACCATTCCATGACTTTATTACACCTCTGAGTGAGGTCAGGGCAGAGCATCATAAAATCCAAAGTACTTCCAGCAGTGAGATATTAATTTTTAGAGAAAATTGCACTAAAAGCACAATATTTTGTGGTGTTTAATAAACATAATCTCCAGATTAAAAAGCCTTGTGAGAAGTTCTCAGTAAAACCTAGCTGGGAACTCAGACCACAGGAGACAGCATCCATAAAATTAAGCCCATGCAAAGAGTTTGAGATGAGGTGTGAAGTCATTTGGAGTATTCTCATTTTCTCCTCTATGCGCCAGAGAACACACAGCAAAGAAGTTCAGATGTGCTTCAAATAAAGTCTAATTACTTCTAGACTAGAATAAAGGTATTAAAATATGTTCAAGGATTATTAAGAAAGGAACATTCAAGCAGATATCAGTATTAGCTACAAATCATGAGTTTCAGGTGAAAAAGGTATAAAAGCAAAAAAATCCCTCTCTTAAATAATATAATGTCATTCTGAACTTTTATAAAATACTGGGTTTACAACAAATTTAAGCTTGTTCTGGAAGACATACTAAATTCTGTAGTCACTAGAGGTCACTATTAGTTTTGAATCATTCAAGTCTGCTGACATCTAAACCTTCTTCAGAATGTTCTAAATTTGAGAACTTGCCTCCATGAAATATATTCATGTTAAATAAGGGTACTTGGAATAGATAAGTGAGTGCCTTTCTGGAAAAAATAAATCCAGAAGTCCAGGTCAAAAGTTCTGGTTAGGAGAGTGTTTTAAAATACTGAATTTATCATGGTCTTTCCAGCCACAGATTCATTTCGGTGACACCGGCAATAAAGAATATTGAGATGACGTGCCCCCAAGAACAGCCAATATTATCTTGGCACTCATTCAAGTCACAACCCACCACAAAAGGGAAAGAAAATCAAGTAGAATGGCTGGATCTTGAGATATTCAGGCCCTGACTCATCAGGGGTCCTTAAGACAACAGAACAAGAAGTGATGATTGATATCTGAGGGGAAAAAATTAAAAAGAGAAACAAAACTGATGAAAAATAAAGGCTTTTTGGATGTTTTCTGGACCTTGTCTAATATGTATTGCTACTCTGACCTACATTAAAGTCGTTTGTGTGAGGGATTTGCTGCAGAGCTGCAGTCACTGCTTCTGCCCCCATACCACATTTCTGGCACTGAAGTCGCCTCTTCATTGTTTCCATTTTCAGCAGGAGGTTGGTGAGAGTGAAGACTAAGCAAAAAAACCTTCCAAAATGATTTTCCTTTTCTAAATGCAAACACAAGACATTAATGAGTTTGATCAAAAAGTCAGGGACATGCAGTGTCTCTTCAGTCCTTGATGCACCCAGAAGGAGGCAGAGCTGCTGAAAGGGTTCGAAGGGATGGATGTCCTGTAAAGAGCTGAGGATTCTGAGCTTGTTAAACTTGGGAAAAAGGAGGATGAGAGTGACCTCACTGCTCTCTATAGAGGAAGGAACAGAGTTTCTACTGATGGGACATGGCAATAGCTCAAAGCTCTTCCAGATGAGGTTTTACCACACATAAAGAAGCATTTCTTTTCAGAGAGGATGACAAAGATGTGATGGTTTCAGGTCGAAACTGGGCAGAAACACCAATTCATGTAGTGGTTTCAGGTTCGCCAATTTCTGTTTCCTGGCCAACGCACCATTTTGTAGTGGTTTGAGTGCCCACTAGTATTATTTACTCTTTTTCTGCTGTGAGATAGGATTACAAGAAGAGCAA
Organism: Oxylabes madagascariensis; assembly: GCA_013400675.1. Taxonomy (NCBI): domain Eukaryota; kingdom Metazoa; phylum Chordata; class Aves; order Passeriformes; family Timaliidae; genus Oxylabes; species Oxylabes madagascariensis. Next base: position 7,884 of record VYZR01090994.1, read on the forward strand.
AGCAGGCTCAAAACTCAAAAGGGTATAAAGACAGGTTTATTAACAAAACTACAAGAGAGAAAATATTAATAAGAATCAGAATAAAACCTTCAAAACACTTCCCCTCCCCCACAACTTTCCCTTCTCACGGATAATGTTTAGAGACAAAACTTGAAACTCTAGGTCAGTTTGCCACCTATAAAATAGTCTTTCATCAGTTCATTTAGAGAGGGAAGTCTCTTTTGGTCTGCCATGGAAACTTCCCACAAGACAGACAGTTCTTTTGTGGCTTTTTATTCTCACAAAAGCAGTCGCCCGGGAATCTGCAGTTGTGAAGTCCCTCCCATATCATGCAGCCTTCCCACAGCTGCCTAATGGGCCACATAAATTCATGGGGTAACATTTTAAAAATGAGTGGTTCAAAAGCAAAGATTTTCTTCATCTCTAGGAACAAAGGTCTTTTTTCTTTCTGGGGGCAAATCTTTGTCTCATCTCTCTCTCTCTGTTCAAGCTTCTCATAAGATTACAGCTACTTCAATTATTTACTTAGTCCACCACAAATACCTTTGCTTTTATCTGCAATCTGAACACTCTTTTCATCTCCCCAATACATATTTTCATGACTTAAAGGCATATTCTAGCATATTACAGTCCATTACCATGGCTTTACCAAAGAATTTCAGCCTAAGACTAGGCAACTTCTTGTTCCCTTTCCACTTAAGACTCAATTCTTCCTTCGCTGACTTTGGTGTCTCCAATCTGTCTTTCTCTCACTTACAGAGAGATTTAGTGTTTTGCAAGCGTCATCTGTGCAAGGAAAGAGTTAAAATCTCTCGCAGGTCTGCAGAAGGTCATGATAGTCTTTCCCGGGCAGTGACCGAAGGTGGTCTACCTGCGAGCCACTCTGCAGGGCTGCAGAGCCACCCTTGGTCTTCGCTGCATGATCTCTCACGAGGCTGGGCCCCTCCCTCAGCAAGGGGTCTTAGCAGCGTTGGCTGGAGCGCACTGTGGGGAGGGACCGGCTAGGATCTTACAGCAGTATGCCAGCAGCTGGGGCTTCCCCCGCTTCTTCTGCTCGGCAGCCGCTGGCGGGAGGGCCTGGCCCAGCCCTGCCAGGCCTCCCGAGGCCGCGATGGGGGGCGGCTTAGCGGCAGGATGTTAACAGCCGCTGGGTCCGATCCGAACAGGACGGGGCCCTCTCTCCTCCCCTCCCCCTGCCTAGCAGTCACTGACCCCGGCCCCGACCCGGGGCCCGGCCGGCTTCCCGGGAAGGGGCCTGGCCCCCGGGCAGGGCCCGGCCGGCCCGGCCCCCGGCCCCCGCGGCAAGGAAAGGCGGGCCCGCTTGTTGCCTCTTCCCAGTACGAAAGAAAAGAGAGGTTTTCCGCGCATTTCTCTGCTTTTAACTTGTGTGTTTACAGAGGCGTGTCACCTTTCTAGTGGCTTCACCAGTCACTGATTGGTTTTGCTATAACTTAATTGGAAAAATCACTTCCGTACCATACCAGCACGCAAGCACTGGAAGGGCTTCTTAGAAAGGTGATTGAGGCCCAAGGTCTGTCAGGGTTTCGGAGCCATTTGGACAATGCCCTTGAGAATAAGCTTTAACTTGGTCAGCCCGGAAATGCTCAGGCAGTTGGAGTAAGTGATGACTGTGCTCCCCCACCAAGGAAATAGTCTGTTTGATTCTACTGAAGGTCAAAGGTGGAGGTGGGAAGATAAAGGAAAATCTGTATATTTTGACTGGAGTCAAAAGTCCAATTTTCGCTGTACAAAGAACATCGAGACTCTATATGGGCTTAGAATTCAGAATTCACAAAACAAAAACAAAATTCTGGACATGATTTTGAGCGTGGAGCAAATTCCCTTCCTGGGGAAGACAGATCATCAGTAGTTAAAGTATAAAGCGGGTCAGAGCTGCAGATCCCACTGCCAGCTGCATTGTTTGGCACCAAAGATGTCATAGGTGCTCCCCAAAACTCTGAGATTCCCTTAGATAATTTAGATTCTCTGCCCTTCAAGGCCTTTCCGGCTGTGTGGCTTCCTGGGATAATTTTAGTTATTGTTAATGTAAAATTTTGCCTCATTTATAGAAGATTAAGGACTTCTAGGAATCAGAAGGTATAAATATGTGTATTTATCTTCCCTATATTTTCTGCTCTTATAATGATCCATCCTCCATCTATTGGCAATATTTGTCACATTTCTCACCTCCCCTTGTAGCATGATCACCTGGAGATGCAAACAACCTCCCCACCAAAAAAAAAGGCAACAAAAATCTCACAACCATCATTGTGGGAATCTGGGAATCTTCCACACCTTTCCTGAGGCAGCATCAGGGAACTGTAAATCCTCCATGAATTACAACAATTCCCAAGCTGAGTCCACAGGAGACTTAATGCCACTGCATAAGATGAACCCAGAGATCTCAACATCCTCTCTCCATTTCCACACTATCCATCCCTACCTCCCAGAGCACTGTGCTTCTTGTATCTTTTTCCCCATCTCATCCTGGAATAAGAATATAAGACTATTAAAATGCTGGTTTGTGTGGCTGGAAAATAAAACCCTGCCCGGTTGTTATGTCTGTCATCAATATAGGGTGAGCTCTATGAGCAAGAAGCCCCTTTAAGGGAAACGAAGAGAAAAGATTCAGCCAGATGTGCTCAGTTTGCACAACTATTTCATGTGCCTCTGCTCTCAGAAAGCAAATGCTTAAAAATCAGAAATCTAAGAATTAATTCCACTTTCACAATAGTGGAAAATAAGTCTCTCCTTACAAAGACAGAGAAGATACAGCCTGAATAAACTGTTAAAACCTATGAATGGATATCTCAGCTATTCATAGGTTCTTTGTGGAGTAAACCCAGCAAAGAAGGAAATTTAGAGAAGGGATACATTTACTGATGAAGAACAGGGAGACAAAAAATGCAGTCAAACTAAAAATATTCTGCCACAAACCCCTCCTGATTGCAGAAAACGTAATCCCATTATCAGAGATTTGCAATCCTCATGGCTGGCATAAAGACATTACATTTCTATTGAAGAACAGAATCTGTAGCAGAGCATTCTTTGTATACAACAGTTTCAGCAAATATAATTGCATATGTATTTAACAAATGCTAATGCCATTCTAAGAATTAAAGCCAGACAGTGTGGGGAACACAAAGGTCCATCAGAGTCACATTAAAAACATTCTGTTCCATCTTTTAGCCATTCAGGAGCCAAAGGAGATCATTGTGCTTTGGAATGAAAAGGGAATATATGGGAGGAGCAATCATTTCTTCTTGCCATAGACAGACCTGGTAGACAGAAAAAAAAGCCTGTTTAATGGTTTTATTTGCAGGAAAATGCAAGTGAGAGAACAGCTGTGCTAAACCACTGTTTGTCCTTGTTATTAAGCAAAGCATAATCACTAAACATGATGGATGCAGAGAGAAAATAACCAAAGCTAGGTCTAGTTCAAACCTTCACTCATTTCCCAGTCATTTTGTTGCTTCAGGTCTCTTCATTTGAGGCTTCTGCACCTAACAGAATTGTAATTTCTTTCACAATACATCGATTTTTTTTCACTTCTCACAAATTTGAGGGTTCACACTACTTTAGCATTTCTTTTACCCTGTAGTCTCATCTCTGGCTCCTAATTAACCCTTATTCTGTAAGACAGAAGAAGTCCATGCATCATGTTTCATCTATTTTTATTGTTCTTGAGTTTGAGTAAGGTTACCTTGCTTCAATATTTTTTTAATTATAGTGTTGAAATTACAGTGACAGTGGTTGTACAAATAGACACATCAAGATCAATAGTCAATTTGATCTGGAGCAGCTTTCTTCTTTTGTACCATGTCAGATAAAAGAGAATATCCATGGTTACTGCTATTAATATTTATACCACTCTCCAAGAGGAAAGAAAAATGCTAGACAACAGAGCTGGACATTGATTGTTGTAGAGTTTATTGTGCAGCATTAAAAAGAGGTACCTGAAAATGGGACTGAGAGTAATTTTCTGTGTTGCCTATAGCCCAGGGAGATGAGAAGGGATGGCAGAGTAAAGCTGGTTCATCCAAATGTAGAATAACTAATACTTGGTGTTCAAATGTGTTCTTTCAGTGCTCTCCTTCTGAAGGACAGAGAGATCCAGGAGGAGTTCTGCAAGGGCACAAGGATTTGAGGGCACTGAAGGCAAATGCCCATCCCACCCAAACCACGGGTTTCCTCTCTCCCATGCTCTGAGATTTGCATCATGTCAGTGAGTAAATGTGCTTTGTCCTGCGAATTTGGGCTGAAGTGCAGGATGAGCCCCCCACTCACAGGGACACAGCTCAGGGACCCTGAATGTCCACATGGGATGGGGAGAGGAGTGGGTAATCCCTCAGCTCTATGTGCTTGGTCTCTGGCTCTGGGCAAGGTCTTCTACTGAGGGCAGAGGGTCCATCCCCCCAAAACTTTAGGGGTTGTTTCTGTGAAGTCCTGCCCTGAGTTTCCCTCCTCTCCACTGGCCTGGGATGGTGACATGAGGCACACACCAGCACAGACTGGTCCCACAGCACCCAAAGGTGCACTGAGCTGCCTGGATTAAAGCTGCCACTGCTTAGGGCACCCAGAAGGAGGATTTTATACATATTTGCCCTTCTCAGGTCACAGAGAACCATTAAGGTTGGAAAAGACCTCCAGAATCATCCAATCCAACCTATGACTGATCCCTCTGGTCACCCAGCCTAGAGCTCTGAGTGCCACCTCCAGACCTCCCTTGGACACCTCCAGGGATGGGCACTCCAAACCTCCCCGGGCAGACCCTGCCAAGGCCCGACCACCCTTTCCATGCAGAAATTCCTCCTGATTCCAACCTGAGCCTCTCCTGGCCCAGCCTGAGGCCGTTCCCTCTCCTCCTGTCCCTGTTCCCTGGGAGCAGAGCCCGGCCCTCCCTGACTCTTGTCAGGGAGTTGTGCAGAGCCCAAGGTCCCCCCTGAGCTTTTTTTCCTCCAGGCTAACATATTTCACCCAGGAAATCTGCCCAATCTATTTTATCACAGTATCAATACCTCAATCAGAACGGGGCAACTGAAGGCTGGCACAAGTTCAAATGAATGTCCTGAAGCCAAAGCTGTTGCTGCACCCTGGCCAGGAGTCAGTGCTGTGGAACAGGTGGGGGCTGAAAAATAGGCAGAAAACAAAGATTTTAATATTAATTCAGCTCTAGGAGTGATTTTTTTTTTTTTTTTTTTAGCATGGAACCTGTGTTTTAGGGAATGCTGTGCCCCAGTGGGGACAACTGCACTGACTGTATGGGTGGCACCAGGCAGCTGAAGTGTGTACGCCTGCCCTAATCCATGTGCTAGGAACAGGCCAGGCATCCTTGGAAACTCTCCTTTCAGTGGGTCGTCTTAGCAATAATCATGAAAAAACAACAAGCACAAGAGTTCTTGTGCTCAGAATCTGCTGGTGGTTATTTATCCATCCTTATGGCAGTTGTTTATCCGTCCTTCAACACAATCTTCCGTAATTGCCTGGAGTGTTTTACAGAGGGAGTTACAACAGCACCACTGCTGCTCCCCCTTGGAAAGACTCCAGGATAAACAGCTCTGGGTTTAGCAACACAGCTCAGCAATGAAGAGCTTTATCCTGGAAGGTCCTGGTTCTGTGGGAGCTGCACTGCCAGTGGGATTCAATGCTTTTGCCTCACTCAGTGCTGTGAGCACAGAGCACAGCTGACACATTTTCCATGCACATGTGCAGTACATGTGTCACAGTCAGCTAAGGCAAAAATGGCTTGATTTATTTACAAGTATATCTCAAGCCCAGAATAAAAATAAATCATTGACAGCAGATACCTGCCTGGCTCCTTCCTGCCCAAAATCTCTTCCTGCATTAATACAAGCCTCATTCTCAGTACGGGTTGATTTTTTCTTCAAGAGCTGATTCTAATAAGACAGATTAGGGTAGAGAAAACTTGTCTGGGTAGTCCCACTTCCTCTCTCCAGTGACTTCTGAGTTAGGCTGAAATGCATTTTTTAGCCTTCTTTCTGGGAAAACCCAAATCTCAGCAGAACACGAAAAATACTTGTAGAACTCTGAGTAACGGGGCCACTCAAATCTCCTGACACAGGAGTGCAAAGTTGAGGCAGAACAGGAGTAAGTGACAAACGATAAACGCAGCAGCAGGAAAGGAGATGAGCAGCAAAAAAGCACCAGCATTAGGGGCCAAACTCGAGGCTGGTGACTGACAGAGGTTTGTGTCTGTGGCTGGGGAGAGGAATAACAGGAGGGTGGGAGGGGAAGGGAGAGGCAGGAAAAGTGAGCAGTGCTGGCTCTGTCTGTTCTCCAGGGCTGCTGTCCCCCAGCCCCCACCACCCTTTTGCTGACAATGGGTCAGGGAGGAAATAAAATCAGGCTTTGGAGAGACTACTTTGTGTTTTCAGATTTATAAAGATCACAGCGTCACAAGAAATAATTGGCATTATGGCATCTAATAAATCTGACAGCACATAGCAGTGCTGGGTATAGATCCTGAAAACAATAACCCCACTGAAGGATGATTTTTAGTTGTCAATTAGACACTGCCCAGGTACAGCAGTGGGGAACAGAGAACAATTTGTTTTCTCTCTCATCTCTGTAACTGATGTGTCAAACTTCAAACTTAAGACAAGTTTATTAATTAATTAGTCTGCTTTGCGCTTTTAACAATCCTAGTTATACTGTCATTTCTCATTCACATTTTCTCCTGTATGTTACATGGAAAAATCACAGCAAACTTGGGCTCATGGGCACCAACTGTTGATGCTAAACAGTTAAGACTAAAATTTGGACAACTTTCAGATTTAGGGAAAAGAAGTCAGTGATTTTTGTAGCAGTTCTTCAAAAATTATGGTGAATTTTAATCTTTTTTTTTTTGGAAATACATGAATATTTATTTAATCAGCTCTTCTGATCACTGAATACCATTTCTTTGCCCCCCAGAAGGTGTTTTTTCCTATTTTACAGGACAAGAAAAGAAGGGACCCTCATAGTTTGATGTTCACATTCCAGTCTCAAACTCCTTCCTAATTCCTACTTATTATTAAACTTTACCTAAACCTTTTTTATTCCAAATGTATTACATTAGGAAAAAAATACATAAACTATATAGATTTCCATTAATCAAGAATCAAACCCTTCAAGCCTTATTTCAATCCCCCTGATTATATCAATTGAACTTCATTAAATTTTGAACTCAGCAATTCATTTGCTTACATGGAATTCTTAAATAATCACCCAGTTCATTATAAGTAGCCTAGGTATCTCTGGAAATACCAACATTCATTTTAAAACCCTCTTCTTTTTTGGATAGTATTTGACTTGATTTTTTGGATAAATTTTGACTGTCAAAAGCCACATGTAAATTGATCAGATCCAGGTTTTTCCCAATGAAAATGCACTCCTTCCAAATGCATCATGCATTTGGAAAAGTGCTCAGAAAGATGTGTTTTGACTTGGACTTACAAAAAAATCACTTGTCACATGGGCAAAGCTTGGCTAATATTTGTTTAAATTAAATTACCTGTAATGCCTTTGGTCTATCCCACTTAAGTTGGCACTGTGCAGGTAGCTGCAAATAATTTTCTTTTTGTTTTCATGGGAGCCTGATAAAATTAATCTTAATTATTTTAAATGGACTGTGCTGACTGTTTAATGTGCTGATGCTTGAACAAAACCCCTACACACCAGATTGCACAGAAAGAAAGTTGCCAATCTTTTTAGGCCCAGAGCTGGAGCATTTGGAGAGAAGAGAGAGAACAGTGCAGAGGTGCAAAGCACCAAATCTCTACATTTAGAAGACGTAGGAAAGGGATCAAGGCTGTGGGAGTACCTGATGTGCAGCATTAACTCTCTTAGTAGGGAAAAATTCTTCATGGTAAAGGAAAGGCACCAGGCAGCACTTTATGACATATGGGGAAAGAGAGGAGAACCTGATAGCAACCAAATCTATATAAAAGTTAATGCATTTGTGATAATGAGTTTGTTTACAAAATATTTGAATTGTGTTACGGTGCACACTCTTCAACTCTCTTCAAGCAGTCTGCAAAACCATTATAATTCATCTCCTAATAGTAACTGTTATATGTTTTTTGCAGAACCTTTCCAGGTCCTCCAAAATAATAGTACTAAGGCACCCTGCTTTTCTGAGGAAACAGCACCTATATATCCTGAGATAATAAACCCACCTTCTTCAGTTATCAGACCCCCATGTGCATTTTTAAATCAGGTTAATGATGGTACATTCTATTCTGAGAGTGCTTATAAATTTGTCCTGCTGCTTGCCTAATGTTGCTCCCCAGAGCTCTCCTGGAAATTACAAATCTCATGTCCATAATCTGCTTTCACCATTTGAAAAAGCTGATTTATTTGACGATTTCCAGTGCTAGTGATGAGAGACATGGGCTCTGAATTGGCTGTGCTGCTTCCCTTTCTCCTTCAGGTGATCCTAATGAAGATTTCCTGCTTAGAAAGGATGATGAAATCAAGGAAACACAGGAATTTATGCATAGGAAGACCTTGTATTGTGTGAGTTGCCTTAGAGGTGTTTCCCTGGCACAGGGTGCCCAGAGAAGCTGTGGCTGCCCCTGGATCCCTGGCAGTGTCCAAGGCCAGGTTGGACACTGGGGCTTGGAGCAGCATGGGACAGTGGAAGATGTCCCTGCCCATGGCAGGGGTGGGGCTGGATGGGCTTTAAGGTCCCTTCTCCCCCAAAACATTCTGTTATTATTAATGTACTGAAAAATTCAAATTACTTTTCTTCAACTCTAACCATTAATTACCTGTTTGTAATTCTACAATTTGGCCTTAACAGCACCAGGAGCCACAGCAGCTTCCCCCTGCCATGTTCCCTGTTGGGCTGGGCTGACAGCCACAACACAGCCCTTATCCCAGATGGAACTGAGCACAGCAAGGGGGATTTTCAGTCCCCACATCTCTGTGCTGATGGCTCCTCTCTTGCCTGTCAATAGGCACCACAAACCAGCCCTTCTGGCTTTTAATTCAACTGGCCTGGGTGCAACCAGTCATTGCAGAAAGAAAGCAGAGCCACGGAAATTTGCTTAGATTAATGCTCATAAAGGGATATAAAAATAGAAAAGCAGGTGGTATTTTTCTTTGACTTTAGAATATTCAGAATGTGAAAATATGAAACAGAATAAGCTTCCTTTGAAATTTACAAAAAATAAAGCACATATTTCTCTGTTTGCTGTAGCAAAGAATATTGAGCTGAAAAAAAAGCATTGGACATACTCTGACAAAGCCAACTCAGTAATTTCCTCCTGTGAACTCATGAACCTCCTATAGCTGGGCTCCTCACCTCTTGAAACATTCTGACACTTTTAAAGGCAAAGAAGAACTGCTACAAAACACATGTAAAAGAATAAAAATCTGTTCATTCTTTACAGATGGTAGTGGTGAGATAACTCATTTTCAGTTATTTAAAAGCATTTTGGAACTTGGGAAACCAGGGTCACTGCAGAAATATCCTCTTTTTTCACATGAATGTATCACATCTCAGGAAGTCTTAATTTATGATTTGGTTAATATTGATGAGACCTCTTGTACCAAAATCAGTTCAATGGGAAGAAGAAAAGCTACTGCTTTGCTACTTTTTCATATAATTTATATAATGTATTTCAACTATTCTTATACTAAGAAGTTGTAACTGAGAACCCCATGCATCTTCGCACAGAGAGGAAAAGATATCAGGAGATATCCAGCAATAAAAGCCACTTATGTGAAATGTAACAAACTACAGAGGTATTAATTAAATGCTTTTAGCTTGTTAGATTAAAACCAGTAAATTAAACCATGGATTTTAGAGTTGTCCCCGCATTACGTGGTACTTTATCTTCACGGACAGGGAGCTGAAATCATGTTTCAGTAACAATTTCCTTTTACTTGAGGAATTTCCAACTGAATCCATCCATCCTGATACTGACATAAATCCAGTCTTTCCTCTATGACTAAATATGCACCAGCAAGACTTTTTCTGACTCTTTTTCAGAGAAAATTCTGACTTTTTGTGTGGGTTAGGAAATCTGTTTAGCTCTGACCTTCTTGTAAAATCTATAAAAACCAGAGCTGAGGCTATGTCACCTAAAATCTCTTGACTGTGCAATGGTCAGTAGGAAATACAAGAATTAAAACCTCTTCACTTGCACAGAAAATATGTTTGGATGAAATTGCAAAACCAAAAATCAGATACTGAAAAAAAAAAATTAAAAAATGATATTGCAAACCAAAAATCATCTTGATGGAGATGTAGAAGTGAACATTGACCACTACATAGAATTAAAGTTGGACATTGGAATTACAACTTTATAGATAGAAATATTAGGCAACCTTAAATATCCTAGGACAAATGACACTTTCTATAAGGTTTCTACAAACACAACAGTTTAAAATGCTCTGTTGAAATATTACTGAGGTTTCCATGAAAATAATTCCTTTGAAAAAGGGCAATGTTCTGGTAGTTTGGAAGCAAGTTTTTTTACAGTAGTTCATTAAATTATCCACAGTAATATCAAATAACTTGTGCATTGTTCAGACATCATGGAAGTCTTAATTTCTCCCTATTTTTTGCGCAATATTACTAAATTCAAAGTCTTTCCATGTGGACCAGTTTTATGGCTTTTTAGCTTATAACCTTGAGGAGCAGGATAACGTAATGGGAATTTTCATAGATGCTCCTGAACCACCACTCCCATTAGCCAAGGATCCCAGAGATCAGCAAGTTAATGCTGGACAATTCAAATGCAACATAAATAAATAAATTGGAAGAAGACAGTACAGGCTGGAGTACTGAAATTTCCCTTGTGATCAAAAAAAAAAACAAAAATGAAGCACTTCTGTTATTTCCTTCAGAAATTGTCTTCAGTATAGTTTGGTTCTTGAATTTTGTTCAAATCATTGAAAAAATCCTATTGCGATTCTGACTTTTACTTGGTTGTGTTTATCAAAAGCTTTTCTATTTTTCAAATCCATTATAGCTGTTAAATACAATACATCTTAATCAGTTGCAAAGGGACCCAACAACAACAGCAGGTGAAAGCCTGAGTAAAAAAAAAAGTGAAGGCAACTCTCTGCCTATATGAAATTTTGGGGGTTTTTTTCAAAATTTTTAGTGCTCAGGCAATGCTTTGTATGCTACTAAACTGGACCAAAGGGCACTAACTTTAATATGAACCACTAAAAAACTGCTGTCAGACTGAGCCATTAAAATCAGTTGCTCATCCAGAATTCAAGGCTGGATTAATAAGTTTGCTATAGAAAAGAGATTTTGCAAAGACACATCTACATCACTTACCATTTCATACAATTCTACATGGTACTTCATGCTGGCATTTGTCATGCAAAATCACAGACTTGGGAAAAGATGCCAGGGACTGGAGTCTTGTTTCCACTGCCTTCTCTAAGTTTGCTTTTCCATATTCTTATGTAGCCTGGAAATGATGAGCCTTGGCTGTTATAAATGTGAAAATTATAAAAGTCACAGGAGTTGTAAAGTAATTTTTTGTAAGAGTTCACTACTCCCCCTCCTAATATATGAATACTATTTTAAAAAAGAGGAAAGAAAGAGATAAATCAATTTCTATAATTTGAAATGTTATTTTTAAGCACAGAACAGCAAAGCACAGCACTAATATAAATTGAAGATAGCAAGAGATATTAACATTAATCTCTAAAATATGCTTTTAACCATTCTCAGATCTTTAATAAAATCATTCATCTCTGCTCCAAAATGTTAACATATTCCACGCAAAGTTCATTGGTGACATAATTTGCTATCTCTCCTTATTCTCTTTCTCACTCAGTGATTTGGCACTTCAGTTTTACTGGGAGGAAAATCCAGCACAATTGGAATTAGTGAAAAGCTAGGTCTCATGCTACTTATGTTTTCTTTTCGCCTTTTTATAACCATCTGCTATTGGTACTGCTTTGTGCTTTATTTTCCTCTGGTAATTAGTAACAGTAGCAGTCAGGTTGTTGTAAATTAGAAATGGTGACAATAAGGTGGCTTCTTCTTTGTAACACTGGAAAGTCTTTCTGACTTTTGTGATAAATTTCCCTTCCCTGTGAGGCTGAGGAGGCCCTGGCACAGGGTGCCCAGGGAAGCTGTGGCTGCTCCTGGACCCCTGGAAGTGTCCAAGGCCAGGTTGGATTTTGGGGCTTGGAGCAGCCTGGGACAGTGGAAGGTGTCCCTACCATGGCAGGGGTGGCACTGGATGGCCTTTATGGTCCTTTTCAACCCAAGCTATTCTGTGTTTCTGTGATTCTATTAATGCTGAGTTTTCTCTGTACAGTCAGTTGAATTCATATGCTCATTAAGTCATTTTCTCTCTCCCTACCCCGATCCCCAATCTTTATTTTTTCTATTTTTTTTTTAATTTTTTGTTTCTTTTGAAAGCTCTTCAGGATTTTTTTTGAAACTCAAAGTGGCAAAAGATAAATTGTAAACACCCCAAAGCCCTGGTTGACTCAGGTCACCAGCTCAAACAGCTTGGTCCAAAGTCTGCAAAGTTACATATTACTACAGAAACTATAATTATATGGTTGTCTTAGGTTGCAATGCAAGATGTAACCAGAAGGATGTATTTATCACTGTACTGGTTTGAAAGCAAAACCAGTGAGAGACTCTAAATGAAAAANTGGAGGATATTCTCTTTTGATGGGCCAGCTGTAAAAACCAGATGGGGCAGTTTTCTTTATCGCTTCCATGACCCATCCTCCCTCCAGAGGGATATCTTCTGTTAATGGACCATTGAGTCTCAGTGCATGACTGATAAAATTACATCATCTCACTGTGAGATGCTCCACCCAGGGGGAGGAGCCAAGCATTCCTACCTGGATAAAAATTTGAGACTTGGAACACCACAGCAGCCTGTTTCTACTGGATTCCCAGAGGAGGACTGGACCACCACAGAAACTTCAAAGAAAAACAACACCCTTCTACATAATCATTGCTTCAACAGATCCGCACCTATCACTCCAGGAAGAGTGCAGCCACCATTTAATTGGACTGCTACCAACACCCTGACCAACAGGGTGTCAGGTGTATTCTCACTCTGTCAGTGCTTTTTTTTTTGTACTACTGCCCTTATATTTTTATTTTCCTAGTAAAAAACTGTTATTCCTATTCCCATATCATTGCCTGAGAGCCCCTTATTTTCAAAATTATAATAATTTTGAGGGAGGGAGTTTACATTTTCCATTTCAAGGGAGGCTCCTGCCTTCCTTAGCAGATGTGGGATTTCCTGGCTCTTTCCAGTTCCAAGGTCAGGGCAAATAAAACTCAGGAGACATTGTTTTTGACATCTCACTCTGAAATTAATTATCCTTATGTATTACAAATTCACGAGATTTGAGCTCTCTCTTATAAGTCAAGAAAGTGATCTACTCAAGGTTATTTCTGCACTTATCCAATAATGAACTGACATCTATATTATTTATACTTCTAATCCAGTTACGATCACCCAAAACCCACAATGCGGACTTCTTTCACCCAGTTACAGAAAACCACCCAGATTCATGAAGAAGAAGGTGCAAAAAGACAACTAATCCACACCCAAAATTCTCCATCTTGGCTCCCACATATTACTATATATCAAAATCCCGAATCCAAGTTTTTCACCCCGTGAAAAACATGGTGAGGTCACACAATGCCATCCAAACTACATCCCCATGATCCCAGTACTATCACTCATTTTTGGAAGTCTGTTTTAAGGCCTCAGGTCAAATGCAGTGCTTCCTTGAAGTCTGAGTCCAGGATTCTCAGCATCTAGAGTTCCCACAAGCAGACATCTGTCTTTTCTAACCAAGACAATCAGTACGTTGGTTTGGATTTCACCAGAGTAACCATAAATAACATTTTCCCTGGAATTTTCTACCATCCTGACACTAGAGGGTTTATTTAGATACTGAAAGTATTTACAAATTTCAGATACTTAATGACATCAGACCTACTTACTATATTTTAATTGCTGAATGTGGCCAAAATAAATAATAGTTTCAGAAAGAAAAACCATTATTTTCTTGCAGGATTTAATCTCCTGAATCAGAAAATCATTGGGGAGTTCCAGCAGCCCAGAAGGGGATCTGGGGCTGAAGGGAGCACATGGGGATGGCCTCAGGATGGTGGGAAACAGACCTCAATCCTTTCAGATCCAGAGTCAGGAGCAAGTTGTAGACACAATTTCTGCTTCTTATCATTGTCTCCACTAATTTTGTCCCCATATAAAGCTTGTTTGGTATGGAACTTCTCTTATATCCTCCATAGGGTTCAATAGTAAATGGAAAAAAATTAAATAATTCCACTTAAAAATTGACAAGTTAACCTCTTCCCTCACAATTTGTGTCACGGATTTTTTCCAATCTGCAAGTCAGTGGCAAAGCCTGGAGTGATTTGGACATGTGAAGGTCCAGACAAGTCCTGTACCAGCCGGCTCCTTCTTCTGTAAGGCAGTGCCATAACTGACAATTATCCAGTTAAGAACTAGATTTTCACATAGATTTTGTTTTCTTAGTAAGCACCAGATCCTATATGTATTTTTAATTCCAAATAGATGTTGAGTCCTAAATTACATTCATTTAATTTCCATTGATTTCTACTCTTCTTTATCTAATGGACAGCTCAGAATGGCTCTGGTTATTTTACTAGGGACTCTTTAGATGGACAATTGGCAATTCAGCTCATTTTCTCTCTTGACTGCCAGTTGCCAAGTGCAGGTTCCACAGAGTTTTTTCCGGCAGTGTGTAGAAGGAAGTGCACATAAACAATCAACTTGGAGTAGGCTGAGAAATTTTGCCATCTGGCAAACAACTCACCCACAACCATTCTCTGGTGGATTTCACTACATAAAGATACAGGGTTCCAAAATAAATAACTCATCCCTTAGAATTAACTATCCCTGGGAAAAGTGCTTCAAATTATTTCTCCTGTAAGTAAATTAGGAACATTTTGCCCAGAAATCAATATCTGATTATGTGTGCACACACATTCATCTTCTATGTCTCTGGAAATAAATAGAGATGCTATTTTGGGAGAAGAAAAAGATGTCAACAGGTTTCCTCGGACTAAATAACGACATTAAGAAAGCCCCAGTGATTCCTGTGACATCTGGCATAGCCAAAGTCCCTCTCAGAGCACAGAGGGGCTGCGTGGGAATTTGGGGCAGAAGGGAGAGAACTACTCGAGGTTTACTGAGCAGAGCAATGTAACAGCTCCTGCTTGCAGGGGAACAGCAGGGACCTGGTTTAGAACCCTGAAATGAGGGCATAAATCAGAGGAGAGACCTGTTCAAGCCAGCATGAGGCAGTATCTTTGTACATTCTTTGCTTTTATTGTACTTAACATTCAATAGTTG
>VYZR01090994.1:23737-34574 GCA_013400675.1 Oxylabes madagascariensis
CGTGGGAATTTGGTGCAGAAGGGAGAGAACTACTCGAGGTTTACTGAGCAGAGCAATGTAACAGCTCCTGCTTGCAGGGGAACAGCAGGGACCTGGTTTAGAACCCTGAAATGAGGGCATAAATCAGAGGAGAGACCTGTTCAAGCCAGCATGAGGCAGTATCTTTGTACATTCTTTGCTTTTATTGTACTTAACATTCAATAGTTGTGTCACCTGAAGACATTCCCGTGTTTGGTTTGATCAGACACAGCCAATTCCATGACGAAATCCAAGCCCTCCAAAGTGTCAGTGACTTTGCTATTTCCAACCTACACTGATTTGTTTTGATAGAAATCTGTTTACTCTGCCTTGATAATATTCTTTATGGCCACATTCTGGCTGAAACCCCTAATTTAAAGTGACATTACATTAAGGTCTAATTCAAACTGGTGCCATTAAAAGGCAGAGCTGGACAGTCTAAAAAAAGCTCATTTGACAGAGGTTTGCTGATGGGTGACCCTACCTCAGCTCATTTAGGAACGAAAATTGATCGAGTTAAAAAGCAAATTGGCTTTCATGGCTCTGTATGATACAAACAAAAGAAATTGTGTGGTTAATTCACAGTGTACTGTGGGTACCAGTTGAACCATCCAAACAGGAAAATCTGGAAATACTTTTTAATAAAAAAGTATAAAATATTATGACTCACCTTGTTGGATTTGTGCCATCTCAACATTTTGTAGTCTCTATCCCTTCCCTTTGGCTGATCCTGGTTGTTGCATTTTCTGCCTATGAAAAAATGTTGTCCAAATAATACATATGTCATTTTTCTTCATAATTTGCAATTTATTACCTCTTCCTTAAAAGTGTTTCAAGCTAATATAGCATTTTAATTAACAATTATTATCCATCTCAGTGACTTGTATATAATTTAAAAACACATGAAAATTAATGTTTTATTTTTAACAGAGATTTCCAATCAAGCATGAAAAAAATGTTTAACTGGTTTAAAATTAATAATGAAAGCTACAGTAACGTAGAAGCTGAAAATTTCCTAAAACTAGAGAAGATCCTTGAATTCTATACTCATCAGTGTAACCACAAGCTCCTGGAATATTAAATTTCTGTCCTTGTGGTTGCCTTTGATTGCTCTTATAGTTTAACCTAAATGGGTAAATTCAAATTATGAGGTTTAGAAAAATCAGATCCAAGTGAAGAAGCTGGAATTCTTTGCTGATGCTACTTTTTCAGGTTTGGGAATGGTGTTTGAGTCCATGTAGAGCACAGACTCTGTGAACAATAATTACTTACACAAAAATTAACCATTCTCCCCCTCGTCACACACTTTTCCAAAATGCTGACAGATCCATGATCCTGCTACATCTCTTGACTCCAGACTGCCAAAGACATTTATGTTTTAGCTAATAAAAACCCCTTCTTTTGGCATTTGCCCCATCTGATGCAATTACAGAAAAATTACTGAAACATAACACAGCAGAAATAAAACAGATATCAGAATCATGTGAGAGTGTGGAGAGCTCTGATGAAACAGCAGCTCAGCACATGGGTGACAAAAGCCTTTCTCACACGGGGATGTGAAGGTGCCTGATCCAAACCTTGATAAACCATTGCCTGTCAGGTCTTTGGGAATGAAAATTTTATGAGCTGGGAGCCCCTCTCTGTGCTTCCTGTGCATGTCCTGACCTCTGGTGAGTGGAATGAGCAATCTCCCTTGTGACACACAGAATCTGGGAACAAAGATCTGTATCGAGACAGATTCCTGTCAAAATAACAGGAGCTGTGCAGTCACTGGAATATTTAACTGCCCTCCAGCAGCATGGGCTTGTTTTTAAAATCAAGGTATTCAAAACCTTTGAGGAGTATCTTACACACACCATATGAGTAGAATCATTACATCCTTTGAAGAAGAGTATATGAGAAATTAAAAATGAGACCAGAAGTACAAACAAACAAACAAACAAACAAATAGATAGATAGATAGATAGATAGATAGATAGATAGATAGATAGATAGATAGATAGATAGAGGTGCGTAGTAGAGACATTATGCAATAACTGTCAGAATGTCTGGTTTTACAGACTAGATGCACTTACCTTTGAGGGTTTTTTGTCAGATTCATTCTTTGATAAATAATGAATTAAATACAATTACAGTCTTCCTTGTAGAGTTCAAAATGTTGCTGATGTCTATCTTTTAATTCTTTTTCACAGTCACAGAGTAAGATTTTAACTACCTATATCAGACATCTTTTTATTTTCTTCACGTGCAGCTATCAACATTTTATGAGCTCCTCATTTTCTGTCTCAAACTACCACAATTTGATGAACCATATTCTAAAATATGGTAAAAGTGTGAATGTAGTCCTTGAGCATCTTATATGTTCAGAATATGTAGCATCAAATGCACATTCAAATACTTTAAATACTAATTTGTTCACTAAAATGCTATTTAAAAGGATAATTTAAAAATAAAACTCTACAAACTTGTTTTCCAGTTGTCTCTGTCATCTCCCAGACACCACTTCAGTTATATAAACTGCCAAGTAGTTCAGTTTGGGTTGTAATCTCCAGGCTCAGCATTTTTCTCCAAAACATCACTATTTAAAATAATTTGTCCTCTGGTCAATTGTCCTCCATGCAGTTTCAGTTATATTAAAAAGAATGATTCATAAATTCTCAGATTACTTATTTTCTTCAAAATTTTTCTCAATCTTTCACAGCAAAAGAACATTTCCATTCCATTTCGAGAATGCTTAAGAAAAACAGCAGGTTCTTGATCCTCTTTTTGTATACAATATCCAAAGTTCTTCGGAAGAAAAATGCAAGTTTAGCAGAAAAGAAAAAAAAGTTAATTAAATCATTGCCCTAATAGAGAACTGAGACGTTCCTGCCCCTCCTTCTGCTCTGACTTGGGTGCCTGCAAAGCTCTCTAGTATATTCTCACTCCTCTCCCCCAGCCTCAGTTCTGCAGGTTTTTTTTTTCCCAATTTTTAAATACTCCAGAGATGCTGCCACAGTTGTTGATGGGCCCAGCCTTGGCCAGAGGTGATTCTGTGTTGGAGCTGGCTGGAATTGGCTCTGTCAGACATAGGAAAATCTTCTGGATGTTTCTTTCAAAAGCCACACCTCCCTGCATACCACTCCCCAAAATAAATCCCTTGCCACACCAACCCAATACAGCACTTGTGATTCATTTGATAGTTTAATTTTTCACATTCCTGAGAAGAAAATGCTTCATAGCCACCACAACTCTGAACTTCTTCCGTTTATTTCCTAGATCGACACAGAAAAATCTATTACAAAAAGCTGCCAGAACATTGCTGCTGGGTCTTTGAACATGCCTGAGGAGGAGTGGCAGTGCCATAAGTGCTGGCTACTGGAGAAGTGTTTCTTGGGGGCAAGTTGCTTCCTCCTCCAAGTCCAACACCTTCCAAAATACATCATTCTGCCAGTACAGAGTAGAATTGGATTTCTGACTTCTGAAATATTCAGTCATGGATGTTTTTAGGTGGATCTGTTGTTCTTCTGGAAGACCTCTATCTCCTCCTTATTGCTCTATGAACTGATGATAAGATATCTGAAGTGGACACTCATTTTTCTGTTGTATCCTATTCAGTTAGAAAATATTTAAAATAGCCCATTATTTTTAAATGGACATTTCTTTCACCAAAGTGGAAGTGTTCTTACAGAGATCACTGGACCATATGAATGCTCTGCCTCAGTAAATACAAAACCTACAAAGCTACCTGGAACTTGTGAGCAAAAGGAATTTCATCTCCCAGCTTGGTGACCTATTGAACATCAAAGTTAGTGTTTATTCATGTGTGGCATAATGCTGAAGTCTTTGGGGAAAAACTAATGATGTGATTAAAGCATTTGATAGCACATCTGATGTGGAGAAGGGCTTTGTGAAAGTATCCTTTAAGTATTGCCCTTTAAGATGTCTGTAGTGCCCAGAACTGGAAGTCAAGAACTTTCTGAACACATATTTTTATCCTCAAAGGTACTCCTTGTTGATACCTTGCATGAAGAAGCCATCTAAAGAATTAAATCTAATTTCTGTATTTTAAACAAAAAACTTTTAAAACAAATTATTTCTATTGAGTTATTTTTGGCTCAATAGTGGTTAGTGGCTAGAAATATCTGCAAAAAAGGACAGGTCCATTCTAAGTATCTGGTGAGTAGACAAATTGCTGAAATCCAGCCTTGTTAATAATATAAGCAATCATGTCCTTTCCAAACAGGCTGGTGAGTAGTAGTAAAGTAAGGAAAGGCTCTCAGGCCAAGAATTCTTCAGGAATGTAGTGGTTGGGGGGATTCTCATGCGCCTGCCTTTTGTGCAGGGGTTCCTTTCTGAGCAGGATGAGGCTGCAGGTGCCAAATTCCAGTCTCAGTTCAGCAGATGCAGTTCTCTCTGGCTTATTTTTTTCCCCAGTTGGTCTGGTGATGACCAAATACCATGATCAACACTTCCTGAATCCCAAAGGACTGGCCACAGATGAGTTTGCAGCAAATATAAATTGATAATTAACGCTCTCCAAATTCCCCAATTAATGCAGACCAGCGAATTGTAACGGTGTTAAATATCTTAACTTTGTCCTTTGACAATCTGAGAGGAGGTTATTTCAAACAAGGGATGTGATTAACTAATGCTGAAAAGAATATTGGGATTATCAGCAACAGTGGTCCTGAGGAAAGCAGTTCAATCAGTATTTAGTTTACTACTTAAATGATTTCCTAATCATTTATTCCAACAGCAAAGACTGGACCATGTTGTAACATACACAGTTAATTCTCAGTGGCGTTTTCCTGTTGCACCATTGCCTGCTTGTTTAGCTGCTAGCAGGCAGCAAAGGAATAAACAGAGAAAAAAGTATTATATCCTTAATAAAACAAAGAATCCTAAGATAGGCTTTGTCTTCAGCCAAAGGCTGGCCACCCTTAGTGTGTTTAGAAACAAATGAACGGGGAAAAATATATTTATATCCGTGCAAATACTTGATTAAACTTCACATCCATATTGCATTATCCACACTAGAAATACCTAACCTTAATTCTGAGTATATTGGGACTAAGTGGGTCTTCTGACTGTAAATTAGTATTAAAAGATAACATGTTGGAAACTTTCAGAGCGGAGCAGTACAAAATACACTATTTTTGTTCTGCTGCATACCTGTACTATGACAACATATTCATCTGCTGAGACAAGGGAGTTGACTTTCAGAAAACAGCAATGAGCATCACTGCCAGTTAAGCCTGACCTTTGAAAGAAGGTACCTGGCCTTTCATCTTCAAGACTATATTTTGAAATGCAATTAAAGGAAAAAATAAGGAAAGAGTGACACTAACATGACAGCTGTTGAGGAGGACATAAACAAACATTTGCCTTTGAGAGCAGAAATCTAGAGTTTAACATTTGAAGACTTATTAACAATGAGAAGTAAAAGGTCTGTCTGTGTGCCCTGCATTACTGGGATGTCTGAAACAGCTTTTAAAGGAACTTAATTGGAAAGAGATGCATTTGCCATCAGATGGCACAACAGTGGCATTCCTAATTCACTGGATTTGGGGCATGAAATCACATGACTGTTTAAAAAAATTGACTCATTTTGAATTAAATAATAGAGAATAGATAGGTTAAAAATCAGATAATGGAGATAACAGTGTTTGAGAGCAAAGCCCTCCAGGAAAGAGCACTGACAGTATCTTTTCTAGAGTAGCACTCCAGAACTTTTCACTACTTCCCTACAGACTACACAACAACTTAAAGCACAACAACTGGCTGATTGTGCTCAAATTGGCAGCTTTGTTCAAGAAAATACTATTTGATCTGCCTGTTGGAAAGAAGGCAATGGATCTTCTGTGTTTGAAAAGTCTACAGGCAAATCTCTACAGGCAAACACCACGCATTGGCAGAAAAAAGCTGAGGAAGATAAGAGTCATTCCATGCAGATAATCACAGAATCCCAGGATGGTTTGGACTGGAAGGAACATTAAAAGTTATCTCATTTCATCCCCTGCCGTGTCCAGGGACACCTTCCACCATCCCAGGCTGCTCCAAGTCCCAATGTCCAACCTGGCCTTGCACACTGCCAGCAATCCAGGGGCAGCCACAGCTGCTCTGGGCACCCTGTGCCAGGGCCTCCTCACCCTCCCAGTGAGCAATTCCTGCCCAATATCCCATCTAACCCTGCCCTCTGGCAGTGGGAAAATGCTACATGAGTTCTCATCCAAAAGTCCCATTTAAGAAGATTGCTTCATTTCATTGAAGACATCAGAACAGATGCAAAGATGAAAGATAATAATCTCTTTTCTCTTGTACCCCCTCTCTCCACCCTGAAAAAAGCAAACATTCCTTTATGGATTTAACCCTTCTGTAGCTGTATTTGTAAGATACTGGTAACAAAGACTGAGGGTTTAGGTTGGCATGACTCAATTAACTTCTGTGAGAGATACTGAGCCTGAACTGCTGCCAGATCAGTTGTTGTTATACCCTGCTCTGCAGTTTTGTACTTCTAATCAGTATTCAACAACAACAGGAGATCCCTGAATTTTCACACTGGATGGTCTGGGTGGGACCATAAAATGAAAGCAATTCTGTGTTCTTGAAAGCAACAGGAATATACACTACAACACATAAAAGGTTCTGTTAGCAAATCAAAGATAATTCACAAATGGACTCCCCCTTTTCTAGAAGCAGGTCTGCAGCTGCACAGGGATGCTCAGTGAAGCCTGATCCCATATTCCTGGAGGAAATAAAAAAGGCTCTGAGGACACCAGCACAGCACATGTCTAGATCTTCTGACCCCAATTTGGTCAAGATCTAAGTGGGAACAAGTGGTGCTGGACAGAATGCAGCTGGGCTTGGAGGCTGACAGATGTTTCGCGGTGTGAGAGAAGCAGTTTGGCAGAGGAGCAGAACTCACCCCACAGCGAAGTGTTCCATTGCTGACATTTTCAGAAGTGCTATCTACTTCCAGCAGCTCCAAGAAATATCCTGGAAAATAACAAAACGAGCCTTACATTTGTTTAGTTTCTCAGCCATCTTCCCCCAAACTGTACATGTAAGAATACTGAGGTAGAAAGTGCTTTTATATTGATCATTTTTTCCTCTTTATATTTGGCAGCTGGAGGGTTAAAACAGAATTCTGAGTAAATTAATAACAAAATTACACAGGGCAGCTGTTTCAACTTACTACCACAGAGCAATGTTCTTTAGAAGAGCTAATGAATCTAATGGAATCTAACAGACACTGCCAAAGCAGCAGTAAGTCATTTAAAATGTAAGGGAAAGTCTCATACAAACAGCCTCACCAAGCACTAAATGAAGTAACAGGAAACTCTTGGGGCTTCTCACTTTTAACAAAAAATCAAATAGATCTCTGTTCATTTATTACAGTGGTGCCCACAAGCTCTCTCCAGTACAGGACCTGTCAGAATTTCCATTATCCTTCTCATTACTGAAGTGTTTGTAACTTGCCTAATTATAAATGTGCTCGAGGCTGTAGCTTGCTTTCACTTACTGCCTGGTTAATCCCCATTTCCCATTTCATTCAAATTTTGAAATTATTTTTTTGTTTATTTATGCAAAAGAATAAAGAGAGCTTTGTTCAACTATGGGAATTCTTCAATTTTTCTGTAAATGCTGCCAATAAAAGCTGACATGTGGGAAGCGTTTCACTGTTAGTCATTCAAATGGGGGAGAAGGCTCTACCCCTCCTTAGCCAGCTCTGAGGTGGCAGTTTGGGTATTAACCTGTGTTCTTACGCAGGCTGAGTGTTCTATAGCAGTCCTGGGTTATTTTCATTCCTTCCAGGGGTCAGGGGGTGCAGGGATCCCCCTGTCAGGAAGGATTTGAGAGGGACCAAACTTTCCAATGCCTTAGGAAAGCCCCTGTCAGAGCTAGCACAGCCACACCCTGGGCAGTACTGATTTCACAATAAAATAAACCCTGTCAGGCTCTCAGTGAGACTCTCAAGATTCTAAAAGAGCTTCAAAGTTCTTCCCAACGACCTTCCACGTACTGCCTTCCCTGGATGTGGGGCCCGGACTCCTCAGTGGGTTCAAAGGGCTTCCAAAGTACTTTGAGTCAGTCTCCTAAGTGCAATTCCTGCAGAGGGATGAACTGTGCCCTCATCTTCCTCAAGGGGGGCCAAAGCCTTTTGGTGTGGAGCCATTCATTCCAGTCAGGGACAGGAGTGGAAAAATGAAACACTATCAAATAAAAAGTCAGATTAAAAGGTCCTGTATGAACTCCTCCCCGTGGAGGGCTGCAGATCTTCCTTAGGAATGGCTGGAGTTCCTGCTCGCCATTTCTGATGGGTGCACATAGCAGGATCCTCACCTTTGCACTGTGCCCTCTCAGGCCATGCTCTGCCACCCAGTTTACTGCACTGGGTGTCGCAGGAGAGCAAATTCTCTGACAAAAGAGAGAGATTTGATATTTTCACTCATCATCCCATCAGATAAATCACTCATTTCCCCGTAGTTCAAGGTTTTCCCTTCTGATTAATATCCAGTGTAAGAAGCAACAATCTTTTCTTCTGTTACTGAAGCATTTTTGTGACAGTCTTTAAAGCAAGTTTTTTTCATATTTCACATATACTTAATGATTACAAGTATACATCAGTGACCAAACATCATTTCAGTTAGAGCAAATTATTTCAAATGTAAGAGATTAAATTTAAAGGTAGCTTCTCCTTTTTAGCTTGATGTTTTAGTCAGTTTTAACTCCTAGCATTTACATTTCTTGGGCAGAATTTATAGTATTTAATTTAGTCTGCTCAAGCACAAACTAACTGGATCTGAGCACAAAACATGCTTTCATGCCTTGCATTTTTATTGCCTTTTTCATCAGAAAGACACATTGCTGTATTTTTTACAAATTAGTTTCATTCATTTTTCAAAGTAAAGCCACTAACAAATTAGTTTCATTCATTTTTTCCAAATAAAGCTGCTGTTTTGCTCAGATTCAGACACAAAACCAAGCAGTTCTGTGAGCTGACACCCACAGAGCCAAGAAACCTCCATAATGGTTGAAATTACACAGAGTATACCAAAAAGGCAGAAGTGCTACCCCACGGACTTTTGAATCATATTGGCAATTTTGACTATAATTAATAAATAATCTCAGCATATGCTCCAAGTCGTGGCCCTGAGCAAACAAATGTAAAAGATAAGTTTAGTTACCATGTAAAAAAAGGGAAATTATGTAATGTCTTTAAGTGATTTTGTAAGCAAGGTTTGGAAGTTTGATTAATATCTAAACAGCTAAAGCCAGCAACATGCTAATCAGATGTCAATTACTTACTAAAATAGTTGCATTTATAATGTTAATTGAAATTAACTTGCTATAATGATTTATTAATCCTAGTTTTCAAACTCTCTAATTATCTTACTCCTGGAAAGACCACACTTGTGATTCAAGTGGTTCCATTAAATTAACATCTAGGAATAGGAATGCTGAGAGAATTTATTCAAGAACTGTGTGGTTCATAAAACCCATATACTTTTATCATAAAGCCAGTCTGATACAGTATCTTAATTTCATTTCTCTTTAGAGGTAGGAAGTGAGAAATTACTCTGTGTTTAGAATATTAACCCATACTGAGTTTACACAGAATTGTGTTCAAATTTCAGTAATGGAGATTGACAAAGCCTGGCTATTTCTGATGCCATGAAATCACCTGGTCTTTTTAATCACTGAACCTTGATCTGGTCTTGATAAAATTATAAATTCTGATTTGTCAAAAAAAAAAGTCATGGGAGGTCACCTGAATAGAAGAATGTTTTAGTAAATGCTAAGCAAAGTTCAGATTTAATTATTTAAATAGATTGTTCTGACTTCTCTATTATAGCTTAAATTCTGATAAGCACAATATGTTACTGTCATGCACAACAGATACTCATGATTTAGATAAATAGACATAATATGAAAAAAAAAAAAAAGAGAGAGAGACTGAAATTTTAATACACTGACCATTTACCCTGAAATAAAAGTTTCAAACCTCTTTTCCTTAAATCCAAGTCAAAGAGAATTTTTAGGGGTTCCACATATTAAAATAACAGACCTTGAGTTTCTTGCTGGCTGGGTTTTACTTTATTTTATTCCAAGTATAACCTAATTTTGGTGAATTTTTGTAGTCATACAAACTGGGAGAGGGCATTCCAAAGGCTCCCTCATCAGTGGTGCACACAGCCTGGCCTCAGAAATCCCAGGAAACACCTGCTAAACAAACATGTTCTCTTCCATAGCAGAAAGCTCAAATGATATCCTTAAATCCCCTCACAATGTTCCTGTCCATAAAACTCATGACTAAGCTGAGCACAGCTGCAACATCAACAATTTGAAGAGTGACACCTCCAGATTCTTGGCTGACCAGATGTGTCCATCCTCCTCCAAAAATTTTGTCTCTGTAGAAAGCCAAGCATTTATGCTGTATGGTCTGATGAAAAACTGATGGATTTCCAGTGCCTCCAGGAGCTGCAGGAAAGATGGAGAGAGACAATTGACAAGGGATGGAGGGACAGCACACAGGGAATGGCTCCCAGTGCCAGAGGGCACGGTTAGATGGGATATGGGGAAGGAATTGTTCCCTGGGAGGATGGGTCAGCCCTGGCACAGGGTGCCCAGAGAAGCTGTGGCTGCCCCTGGATCCCTGGCAGTGTCCAAGGCCAGGTTGGACATTGGGGCTTGGAGCAGCCTGGGACAGTGGAAGGGGTGTCCCTGCCCATGGCAGGGGTGGCATTGGATGGGCTTTAAGGTCCCTCCCAAACCAAACCAAACCAAACCAAACCAAACCAAACCAAACCAAACCAAACCAAACCAAACCAAACCA
>VYZR01091059.1:0-30147 GCA_013400675.1 Oxylabes madagascariensis
GGCTGGAGAAACAAACAAAAATACCTACAGATCCTCTGGGTTCCAAGGGAGAAACTGAAAAACAGCTGCAGCAAATGGGCAGAATATAAAGAAAGTGAAACATTTTCTCATTTAACAGTTAAAGAACAGGAAGAGTTTAGAAATCACCGTTCAGAGACTCCTGTTTAGTGACAGCAATTTATTTGACCATCTGGGCAAAGAAAGACTGCAGCAAACCACATGGAGGAAATAAAAATAGATGAACAACAAGTGACTGATTTTGCTTGACTTGAGCCTACAACTCTGCAGAGCAGGAAGCCACTTCATGTGAAAGACATTATTGATGAAGGCATTTCAGCCTCTTGCCAGTTCTTCCAACAACATACTAGATCTCCCATGCCAGCAAACCTGTCTTGGGACGTGACTCCCATCCCAAACTTGACAGAAACACCACCAACTACAAAAGACAAATTGATGAGCCTTCTGGAAAGGGACCACCAGAGGAAGGAGCGTCTCTGTGATGCTCCACAGTAAAAGAAAACTCTTTAGAAGAAAGAAAAGGAGGGTTTTTGCTGTGTTTGTTCATTATGAAAAAAATCTTCCTTTTTTTGACAGAAGCAAATATTGAAATAGAGGAAAAGGCAGCCCACTGTTCAGCAGGATCTGATCACGACATCCCAGTGTGTTGGTTCCCACCTCAGGCAGACACACAGCCTCCTCCTGGATCCAGGGCATACTTGCTGTGTGTGACAGTAGCAGGGGGATGGTGATGCCTGCCCTGGAGCTACAGCCATGAGCACCAAGCTGCCCAGATGAGGAAGCCAAAAGCTGTTCATAGTGAGGCATGGCTAGCAGAGCCATCACCCAAGGGAGCCCTGTTTTCCACCAGCACAGACTGGTGCCAGCAGATGACAGAGATGACAGCTACAACTTGATCCATCCTTGGATAGGTGTCTCTTCCCTCTGTCTGTCACTCTCCTCCTGTCTTTTTCACGAATAAATACACATATGTTGTATTCTTGGAGCTGCATTCAAACCAGAGGGAAGCCACCGAGCCAGGGATTAGGAAGGGTGGCAGGGAAGCTTGAAGCCTGCCCATATTCAGCCTGTCACTGCCACCTGGCTATATTTAGGAGTAATTGAAGGAGGGTCTTTCAGAGATAAGAAAACTGTCAGGCTCTAAAGAGGTGCCTTCTTTAAGCTGCTCTAACCCCATTTAGCAAGATTTGCAGTCAAAATTCACCTGCTCCTTCAGGCACAGTCTCACTGACAAGAGAGCCAAGCTGGCTAGTGTATGTAGCTTGCTCATGCCTTCCTATCAGGCTGGCCTGCTGCTTGCATCCCTGCCCAGTCAGTCTTCAAGCTGTTAAACTGATCTTACTGAGCCTTCCTGACCTGGGGTTGGAATCTCGGACCCAGCTTCTGCAAAGCCATTTGTTCTCCAGGAAAGCAGTCCTGGTGCACAATGGCACACCCCAAAAGGACTAAAAATACCCATCCTTAAGCTGCGCTCAGACAAGGTCTCTGATAGCTTTTTACAAACAAGCCTAATCTTTTAGGCTTTGTTACAAAACTGCCTAATCATTTGATATTTCAGGCTGAAGATCTTCCACACATGGGCAGCAGCTTCCCTCTTCTTCCATGCATGCAGTTAATGACTTCGTGCAGCGTAATTATAACTCCAGGATTCACACACCTCACTTTTTCCGTCTCAGATTTAGGCCACCCATCTCTTCCAGGTCTACAGTCCCACAGAAGCCAACAGCACTCATCCGTCCTGGGAACCATCCTAAGATTAAATGAGTCACCCCAGGAGGGCCCTGTCCTGCTCCAAGGACTTTCTAGAGCCTCACATCTGATGTCTGACTGTGACAGAGCTGATGTTATGTGAGATGCATCTCCAGGCCTAACTGTATCTGATCTCTCCTCCCAAAACATCTTCTCACCTTTCTCAAAATTTCCATCTGTAAGAAAACAGAAACTTGAAGAAGTGAAGACCACAAGTGGTTAGGCTGCCATGATCCACTCTGGGGTCCAGACTTAATTTGCAAATACATGTCTCCTTTCATACCTTGGCACAAGGTGGTGACACTTCATTGCTGAATGCCTACTTTTTTGGATCAATTTTTCTTGACAACTACATTTAGTCCGGGCGATTTCTGCTTATTGTCGTAATAGCTTCAAAAAACATTCTGTCTGGAGAAATCAACAACACAGAAAATAACGTATCCCTGCCGTGTCACTCTTCCTCTTTACTGTGAGGGTGGTGAGGCCCTGGAACAGGTTGCCCAGAGATGCCCCGTTCCTGGATATGTTCAAGGCCAGGTTGGATGGGCTTTGAGCAGCTTGGTCAAGTGGAAGGCGTCCCTGCCCATGGCAAGGGAGTTGGAATGAGATGACATTTCAGGTCCCTTCCAACCCAAACCATTCAATGATTCCATGATTCACCCACCACAATATGCTGTCTGCAACCAAACAGCCTCTGGACTGACATCCATTTCCTCCTGCCATGTTTCAGTCATCACATACAACAGAAAAAGGGGGAAAAAAACAATGTAAGATTAAATTGGATTTTAAAACTACAAGAATTGGCCAGACTCTTTCAGGGAGGGACAGTTGCTGAGTGCATTAAGTATTCAAGGAGTGTAGCTTTAAGTCTGACAGTGTGCTGGGTTTTTTCTTGTGAATGACAGCCTGTAAGTTGACAGCAAAGTTCTGTCCAGCTGTGTGTCGTACACAGATGCTGGAAACCTGGCAAAATTGATTTGACTGGATCCTTCAACATTTTTCTATTTCTCCTCAGAAAACAATATCTAATAAACAGCACTCTGTCTGTTCAGCCCATCATCACCCCTGTGGCCCTGAAACCATCTGTTGTGGATGGAAGCANGGCAAGGGAGTTGGAATGAGATGACATTTCAGGTCCCTTCCAACCCAAACCATTCAGTGATTCCATGATTCACCCACCACAATATGCTGTCTGCAACCAAACAGCCTCTGGACTGACATCCATTTCCTCCTGCCATGTTTCAGTCATCACATACAACAGAAAAAGGGGGAAAAAAACAATGTAAGATTAAATTGGATTTTAAAACTACAAGAATTGGCCAGACTCTTTCAGGGAGGGACAGTTGCTGAGTGCATTAAGTATTCAAGGAGTGTAGCTTTAAGTCTGACAGTGTGCTGGGTTTTTTCTTGTGAATGACAGCCTGTAAGTTGACAGCAAAGTTCTGTCCAGCTGTGTGTCGTACACAGATGCTGGAAACCTGGCAAAATTGATTTGACTGGATCCTTCAACATTTTTCTATTTCTCCTCAGAAAACAATATCTAATAAACAGCACTCTGTCTGTTCAGCCCATCATCACCCCTGTGGCCCTGAAACCATCTGTTGTGGATGGAAGCAACTGCACTTGTAAGAGAGAAGCAACAATATACTTTATTGGCATAAAACAGTGATTTAACAAAGTTCAATGGTAAATGTGACAGTGATTTACAAGATTCAATGGCAAGATTGTTTATTTACTGTATAGAGGACAAGATCAGACAAAACTGCCAAGACACCCTGTCATTGAGCCATGAGGTTCAGAAAGAATCCCCTTGCATTCTAAACCCCTTCTCAAAGAGAAGTGTAGGTGTGGCTGAAGGCAATTCTAGACCCGGACTTGTACAGTGGTTTGTGTCTGAGAGATTACATTTGCACAATCAATCCTTTATATCGCTTAGCTAAGAGTTTGAAGTTTTGTGTGCTATTAACTGACACGAGTGCCGGAGAGACCCCAGCCAGCTCACACTCCCTGGCATATGCTGTGAGGAGCCATCCGTGCGCTGAACCACGGCTCGGGACATGGTGGAGCGGGGCTGCCGAGTCTGGCAGCTGCAAGGCTGCTCTCAAACAGCAGTAGATTGTGCTGTACCATGGGTCAAGTCAAAGAATGGAGAGAAGGTCTCTTGGAGGCATCTCAAAGGTTTGTTCCCCCAAGGTGCACCGCTGAAAGTCGAATATCCCACGCTTTACAGTGTGTTTTTAAAGAGGGGAGGATCAGGGGGAAGGTACAATTTTCCAACCAATCAGGGACACAACGGGGAGGGGAGTGAGGAGGGACCCACGGTCTGACATCCAATAGGGAAGGCAAGGGGAGTGCAAAGGGTCACATGCACCAACGGGGTGTCATGGAAAAGGGGAAAACCCAGGCAGGGTTTAGGATTGATAGGGAATTCTCTGGAAATAAGGGAAGGGACTAGGAAGGATTGACATCATGTAAATGAGGTAACAGGTGGGTCTGGGGAGTGATGGACAGCTGGGCAAGGGAGGGGAAAACCTGGGGCAAACCCAACATATTGGTGGGTAACAGGAAAAAACCATTGGGAGAGTAACTTCGTAATAACTTAACAATAACTTAACAAAAACCCACCACCACAATTCACCACTTACCAAGGTTCTGTTTCAGCGAGGAATCTCTCAACTTCGAGGACTAACGTTGAGAGGTGACACTCCTCAAGAGGACATCCTGGCATGCAGCCTACCATTCCAGACAGCCCTTGGCTACCATGCTGCCACCGCACCCCCAGAGTCCAGATAAAGCAGGGTGCCACCATCAGAGCCCCAATGGTAGTTAGGGCTGAAGCAGCGGAGGGGAACACACCACCACAACATCCTCTCACAGCTAGAAATGTGCCTGTGCAACCATGAACTGAGCCTTCTAACAGCAAAACCACCTGAGCCACACATTTAGAAAATCCTGAATGCTCCTGAAACCATTTCCTACAGTCCTAGAAACACTTCCCACAAGTCATGCCCAGCAGTTCAGCTGCTGCCACTAACAGGGTGAGCAAGATACCACCCAGCAGATTGAATAAGTCCCACTGTTCCACTCAGCTCTGGTTTCATAGGGCTTGCATACTGAATTGGGAAAAATCTTGTCATTTTTTATGTGATTCAATTCTATTTTATTGCAAGGAAGTGCTGCAGCAGAAGAGCAAGCTCACACACCTTCTGCTCAGATGAGTTTCTCCTCTAATGCCATATGGACAAAACCATCACACAATTTCAATCCCAAAATTTTGTAAAAGTTCTCTCAGTAACTCCTCAAGATTTACTGTGCATTCTCTTTAACCCCTGCCCTTTCAGGTAGTCTTTGGTTGCTGTGAGTGATGGCAGAGCAGGCAGTTGCCAGATCCTGCCTGCTGGTTTGCCAGGAGGAGGAGGAAACGCCTTGGGCAGCTCTGGTGTGGACAGGTCATTTATCACATTTTATTGAGAACGTGCTGAAACACTGAAAGAGAGCTACATAAAAACAGCTGGGGAATTTCTGTCCATTCTTCTTTCCATCTCTACAGGACAGCCTTGTACTCTCCTTACGGTGTCTCAGCTGCAGTGCAGGTGTAGGCAGCAGTGCACAGTTTATTCTCCTCCTGGTCATACAGCTGTTTCCAGTATGATCTGTGGACAGCTTCTCCAAAACATGTGCTAGAGTTTCAGCTTGGATCATCAGGATTCTTGGAGAGGACCTGAGTTGGTGCCTGGCTATTTATAGAGAGCACAAGTTGCCCCAGAGTCACTCTCCAGGTGATGGATAAGCATCTCCCCATGAGGCCAGGGCAAAGGATATTCAGTGCATCAAGAGGGAAAAGGCACTCACAGCAGGTAGGGAAATGGGGATATATAAATCCTCTCTCTCATCACATGAAAAACAAAATAATTCTCTCAGACCACTCAAATTGGTTTTGCTATGTGTTCTAAAGAGACTATATTCAAGGAAATAAGAGATGATGGGTCATTGGCTGCTCTGTGCAGCTGAAAATCTATCTGCCTTTCATGCCTTTTAATTATATACGCCTGGATATTGTCCAGGCCATGAATACATGTTGCTGTTTGAATTTTGGGCTGCAGTGGCTGCAAGTGGAGTTTTAACACCCTTAGCACTTCACCAACCCTGATGTAAGCAACAAAACCATCTACCTGTGGTTATAAAGAGCTGACCCAGATCGCTGTGTCCAAAAAAGGCAACAAAGCTGGTGAAGGGCCCAGAGCACAAGTCCTATGAGGAGCAGCTGAGGGAACTGGGGATGTTTAGCCCAGGGAAAAGGGGACTCAGGGGAGACCTTATCATGCTCTATAACTCCCAGAAAGGAGGTTGTAGCCAGCTGGGTTACTTCTCCCAAGTAACAAGTGACAGGATGAGAGGAAATGGCCTTGAGTTGCACCAGGGGAGATTTAGATTGGATATTAGAAAAAATTTCCTCACCAAAGGAGTTGTCAGACACTGGAGCACACTGCCCAGGAAAGTCTTGCATTCACTGTCCCTGGAGGTGTCCAAAAGGTGTGTGGATGAGGCACTTGGAGTTATGGTTTAGGAGTGAACGTGGAAGATCTATGTTAATGGTTGGACTTGATGATCTTAGGGGGTCTTTTTCAACCTCAATGAATCTGTGGTTCTATAAGCAGAAAGGTGAGAACTCCAACACCTCATTAAAACTGAACTTGTCCAATTTTTTTTGGCCTACAGCCCAGGCAGCAGTGTTATCCAAGGTGCCTCAGCATGTCTATTTTCAATTGCAGAGCTTCAGCATCAAGGTTTCTCTCATCCTTCATCTCCTCCCATACACTAGCCACAGAGCCAGCATTCAGCAGAGATGATGTTTAGGCTGGAGGAATCCTGTGGAGGTCCTGGGAGGAAGTCTCTGGTACTTCATTAACCCACGGCTTTCTGCCAGCTGATGTGGTTTTGTAACTGTACCGATTTTGGTGTGACCACAAACGCCAGTTGCTCTTTAGCAAAGCATTTGTGTGTGTTTGGAGTCAGCAATAAAAGATTAACACTTGGAAAGGTGTTATTTTCTAGATGCCAATCAAATACATGGCAAAGATCATTTCAATATGGCTGGTGACAATTACTGGTGTAGAGTGTTAAGGTTGTCTGAGATAATATATACCCAAACCTAGAAGGTCTGCCTTTCTCTCTATATTTACTATTCATTTTACTGACTTTATAGTAACAGCAAGGAAGGGACCATCTGAAATTC
Organism: Oxylabes madagascariensis; assembly: GCA_013400675.1. Taxonomy (NCBI): domain Eukaryota; kingdom Metazoa; phylum Chordata; class Aves; order Passeriformes; family Timaliidae; genus Oxylabes; species Oxylabes madagascariensis. Next base: position 7,004 of record VYZR01091059.1, read on the forward strand.
AGCATGTCTTTTATACCTTGTCAGGGAGCAACCTGAAAATCTCCCTGTGATTCATCTTTTCTACGAACAAACCTCAGTGTCTTCTTTCTGAAATGTACATAAACACTAAAATGCTGTAAATCCCTCCAGATTGACTATACGCCAGCTCTGGAGTCAGCAGAAGTGATTGCTCTAATTGAGTATGTCAATTATGAGTAGTAACCCTGTTGTGGAGAGGTCAGCCTAACAGGCAGCCTTTAAAGACTTTAAATAGGGAATTTAACAGCAGAGCACCTGGGCGGTTGGGTAATACAGTTCCATGAAGACTGCTTTCATTAACTGATTTCTAGGCAACAGCACTGTAAGTCGCTCTAAGAAAACAAACTTCAAGGAGTCAAAAGCCTATGGTGTGATACAAAGCAGACTGAGAGGTGTTGCATGTGAATGACTTACTTGTGTCTTGTCAACTAAGCACCTATGGCATTTGTCAAATTTCATTTCCATGTGTATAACGCCTGTGAGCAAAAGTTGTCCAAAGAATTAATAAAGGTCTTAGTATGTTACTGCTGAAACACTGAGTGTTGCTGGAAATCCAATAAGCAATGTTAGGGATTTGAATAACACAGGTACATGAAATTATGATTAAAAATAATTGAAAGAAATGGCTCATTCAGTTGTATTAAGCTTTGATAGTTCCTAGGAGTATCATGTACTCCTTACCACGCAACGTTATCTTTCTCTGGATTTCAGTTTCACCAAATATGGATTGTTTAAGAGGCTCACAAACCCACTTATCTCACTTAGCAAATAAACAGATTAGAGGTTCAGGCACTTTTTCCTTCACTTTATTTGGTAGCGCTGTTTACCTATATTACTAATTACCACATCAATAACATTGGTAACCACATTTATAAAATACACCAAAGTTCCAGACTCATACCATTTTTAATAGATTTTATTTATCACAAGTATGTCTATTTCTCATCCACACTTTAGCCTTCACTTTTGCTACATGTTTTAAAGGGTGAAAGGAAGCTCATGGAGCTATCAATGGCAAGCTTTCTTTTACAATTGGAAACTACCATCCCATTACACACATCATAAAAATGTTTTTACCACAGTCAACATTATATTTCATATTAATTTTTTAACAGAAAATAAACTGGCCCATTTTTCTTTTTCAGTGCCCTCCTTCACCTTATGCTTCTTGCATACTTATTTGCTGCTTTCTAGTCTCAGCAACATCAGCTAAAAGCGTCTTGTAAAATAAATCTGGACTATAAATACATGCTGAACAGGTCAGACATTTTCCTCCAAAACAAACTTTGCTTGAAAAATATCAGTTTGTTGGAAATTGATGGGGAGGCATCCAAGGTCCATGGCAGAAGGGTTTGCCACCACCAGGCTCACTGGTTCGTGGTACCACCATCCCAGGCTTTAGGGTCTGGGTATCCTGCCCTGGGGCACAACGTTCTCTGGGTCTGTGAGTGAATTAGCTGCAGGCCAAGGTGATCACAAGAGTCAAGGGTGTAGGGAATTTGAGGGAATGGGAGAATGTGGCTGCTCCATGTAATATGGGGGGAGGAAATGAAATATTTCGGTCTCCTTACAGTAATATTTTTAAGCGTTTCTAGTTCTGAAATTCTTTGTTTGCTTTCATTTCACAATGAAATTAATTCTTTCTCTTCTGTTGTCACAAAAACAGTGATTTCCCCCTAGTTCTGTGTTCCAACAGTCTCTTGCAGTGACCCCCACGTTACAATATAGGAAGTGGGGTTGTGATGACAGTGGCCGTCCTCTCCCCCAGACTTTGGCTTTGTAAGACCCCCTGGCAGTGACTCTCTCACAGGAGGCAGTGGAGAGGCTGCCTGACAAAGGACTTCATGGTTTGGTCTCAGGGGTGTGAGAATTTAGCTAATGGTGAATTGGCAGTGTTCATTTGGTGCAAGAACCTTCTGTTTACTGCCGAATGCTGGGACAGCCAGGTTTTTACCTTTGCCTGTGCGTGGGTACTTGTAAACAGATTTCCTCATTGTGCCCCAGATTCCAGTGGTGCCCCCTGAAGCACCAACTCGGGGGCTGTCACCTGCAGTGAGGAGGGGGAGCCTTTTTCACCCTGCTCCCAGTGCCAGTGCAGCCCCTGTCCCCTCGCCCCGTATGCAGCTCCGCTTAAGTACATGGAAACTGAGCAGTGAGAATTAGTTTTTAAGGGAGAGTTTGATTTGAAAACACCCCCACACCTCTGCCCTCATTTGAAATTTAACACAAGGTATTATTTTATCATGTTTGCAAATGTGGATTGTGTCCTCAAGGGAAAGAAGTTATTGATATGGAACAGAAATGTCAGGATTTTAACTCAATTCATGATATTCATCCAGTAAATGTCATTCTTGCCCCATATGCATTGTGTCTTTATTTTTATATTGCTCAAACTTTAGATGAAATAATCTCATTATTTTGATTTTCTGTGTCAATTAGCAGATGAAAAATTATTTTTGAGAATTTCAGATTACAAATCTTATCTACAGATTAAATTCTTCACTTTTCGTGACAAATGGAAATAGATGTCATGAAGTGCATTAGAATATTGGTCAGAGGCTTGCTCTAAGCTAAGCACAGCGTGAACATCTTTATGTTTGCTGGCAGTAAACCAGCTTCTCTCTTTTCTCTGTTTTGCACAGTCCTACTAAGCCAATCCTCACTAGAATGAGCACAAAACAAATGAATAACAGCTTTTGTACATCAACATTAAAACGGGAAGAAGCTTGGGAAAGGGCCTCCAACTGAGAAGAATGCTGACAAGTGCAAAAATGCCTGATGGATAAGCACCACCTTCTAAACATAGATCAGCCAGACATGGAAGTGATTTCAGAAGAGAAATGCAATCATGGATTACACACCAGCTCATTAGAAACTGTTGCTGAATACAGCATCCAGAAGACATGCATGAAAAGTCACATTTGGGGAATAAATTAAAAGGGGTGTAGTTGTTGCTAGATAAACATATGTAATATATATGCATTGAAGAGGTTTGTAAATGTCATTTTTTTTATTCGGACGGAAAGCAAAAAGCTTTAAAACCTTTCACAGTAGAGAGGCAGTTAACTTCAGACTATTCCTATCCCAGTAGCCAAGAAGCTGTTAGGACATCTCTCTTAAATTAGCATTTATAGACTCTGAATGTTTCCATCACCTAGTGGAAAAAGCATAACTTTTACTGCTACATTGCTGCACTTCATTTAATTCACTGTATAATAAGTTGACTAAAACTGTAAAGCTTCTCAATTTTTACTGCATATGTGTTTCAATTAATATGTCTGTAACAAACTTAAGACTCAAAAATTATTTCTGACCTATATTCTAGTTCTATGAAGCATATATACTCTAAGGTATGTCTGACTGAATATCATAATGCTATAAAATTTCCCAAGATGCATAGAATTGTTTGTATTTGAAGTGACAAAATAAAAGCCCTTGATTTCTTTTTTAATAGGAGAACACTGCTGCTCACTCCAAGGGCATTTCTTTTCCCTATTCTGCCATACACTCTGCAGTGACACTCTCTGGCCCATGCTAATGCCAATCAGACAAGGTGATCTAATGAGGCCTTCTGGCCTTAAGTTTGAACTCAATACAACTCAATAAACCCTTGAGTTTAAACTCAACACAAAAATTAAGAGACTAGTAAGCAAATACATGTTGCAAATAGCCATGTGAGGGCTGGATGCAAATATCCCTGGGGCACTGGTGGGGAAGTGATTCCCTCCCCAAATGGCACTCTCAGTTCCAGAAGCCACTGAGAAGGAAAACAGGAGCAGGCACAGAAAGACCTCCTAGTGAAAGGCCTGGATGCCAAGCACCAGGCACAGAGCACCAGAGGGAGGCAGGGTCCCCTCTCTGCTCCTCTCTAACACTCCCACCAAGGCACACGTCTGTCCTGGCTCGGGACTGGCCATGAGCACGTTGCTCCCTACATGCCTCTAGGTTCTCCTGTGTATCACAGGTGAATCCAGTGCAAAATGAACACTGTAGTGCTGATTCCTTCAGGGTTTTGAAAGGCTGTTTCTTCATTCTTTGGCTTTCAGGGGAAATGGCTAAAATAATAATTAATTGCTAGTGTTGATCCCAAATAATGCAAAATGCTGAAGACATGAGGTAAACATGAGTTAAAACTGCTTTTTAACTATTGACTGCACAACATAGATTATTCCAGAATTTAGTGCATGATTCTCAAAAAAATTATTTTACTTTTGAAAGAAAAACTATCTTTAAGCAAACTGCCAGTAAACAAATACAGAGAATTAGATAACTTTTCTATCTAACTACCAAGGTACCAATGTGTCACTTACTTCCCTTGGATGTCAGCCAAGTAAATTTATGGGTGAATCTGGGCAGCATTTAAAAAAAAAATAAACAACATTTTTTAAAATCTGAAACTGCTCTTGTAACTGGATGTAGAAAATTTTCCTGACTTCTAAAGGACCAGCACTAGCTGGTCAAAAACCGCACCCAAATCAGTCAACCACCATAAACATCTTCCCAGTACCTACTATTGACCTAAAGGGGATGGAAGGTAAAAATCAAGTACTTCACACATGAGGCAGCATAAACTCATTTAAGGGCCCACTTCAGACAGGTTTTTAAATCTCGGATTAGCCCAACCAGTGTCAGCTGGAAAATGCACATCCTCAGGGGACGGATGCATTCAGGAGTCCCTGTTAAGTGGTGTCTCAGTGAAGCCCATCTTCATTCTCTGCCGTTGTTGGCTCACAGCCACACTCGCACCTCAGAGCCTGTGAAAGAGTTTGTTATCTGGATGTGCTCCCATATCAACATCTTCATTTGCTCCTTGAGTTTACCTCTATCCCACATTATTGCAGTCATGGCACTTTTGCTGTGACAGACATCACCAAAACAGGGTTTCTCTGTATTATATTATTTTTTTTTAGCATCATGGTGATGGTGTAATGTAAAAGTTCTTTCCAAGTATACACAAACATTGCAAAAAAAGTGCCATCACAAGACATCACAACCCTGTCAGGGCAGCTCAGTGAATATGTACCATTTGTACACAGTCAGAAGGAGAGACGTACCAGGATGTACATCATTAAATGTTGACTCAGTAAGAATAGTATGTTTTATCTTTTTAAATGTTACCACTTTCCCATCCCACTCCATTGTAACTTGTCAATTGTAATTTCTTTTTAAGTCAAAAAACTGTAAAGAAAACTGTTGAAATACCTGATTTTCTGTAAAAGTAATAATAACAATAATTTTTGTTACTTCAAAGTATGCTTGGTATTAAAGTACCTAATAAAGTTCAACAATGACTTTTGTAGCATACTAAAATAAAGTGTGATAGTGCTTTTCTCCAGCTCATCTGCGGCTAGGGCTGCTGTTGTTGGGATTACTGCCCTCCTAAACACAAGCCTGGACACCTCCTTCACATCTGTACCTACAGATGGAAGTCCAAGCAGAACTGGATCCCTTAATGAGTGCCGGAATTTGTATGCAGGGGTCGAACTCCTAGTAGAACCTTGTTGGTAAGTCATCTCCACCCTCTGGTACCTGGCTACATATCCATATATGGACAACAAAAAAAAGTTCCTAATTACTCTGTTTGGTGTAAAACTTGGTTTATAGTAAGAGAAAGAAGAGTGTAAATTATTTTTAAGTTAATTATTATCAAATAGAGAACTTCCAGGTTTGCAGGGTGCTGTTCATTTTTATAGGCAATGCATTTCAGTTATTTAATTGGAAATCTCGAACAAGTGATTTGGATAACACAGCAAAGCTCAGAAGTTGATCACCCTCTAATTTCACTATGTGAAGGTACACTGGAGCCATCAGGGGCTGTCACATCATTCCAGAGTTTGCACCAACAGGAGGTAAGTACTTCCTCGTCAAAGAGATGCTGGATTTGCCTCCATGCTGCTGATGCAGCAGTATCTGCATTTGGAGATGATCTAGAAATTATTGTGACTGGGGTCTAATTATGCCCAGGCTCCCAGGCTCTGACACATTTCGATCGGAGTAACGGATCAGCTTCCCTCACACCATCCATCTTCCCCTGTTCTAGGGAGGAACACATAATGCTGGGCCCAGCAGCTTTCTGTCTGTTTTCACTGCTGGTCTGATATCCTTCAAACATTTAAAAGTTCTAGTAGTTTCATCCAATTCTCTGAGGATTTGAAATGGAATAAGATCTAGACAGTTTAAAATAAATTAAAAACCCTCCCCAGATCTGTCCTCACTAGTTTACACATTGAAAAGCCAGCCATATGCTGAATAGGTTCTGAGGTAGTGCTAGAAAGCAACACTTTTTTCCCCATGTGCCAAAGTCAAGAGATTTACACATTTGTCCTTCCCAAGGAGCTGTGTACAGAATGGAATGGCTTTGCCTGCTGTTGGAGTAGCTGGCAGTACCTGCACACATTAGGCATGCTTGCAGCCATTCCACCTTGGTCTGTGATCCTCATTGGCCTACATTAATGACTAGGAGGAGACTTGCACAGCAGGCCTGGAATTCAGCAGAAGTTAGAATATGTAGTTTGCAAGTCCATTTTCTTCCCCTTATATCAAATAATGTTTGTGTCATGGTGCTGAAAACACAAAGCCAAGGTTTGCACTGATCAGATACTGACGTGATGCTTTCTATTACCCATCTGTCTCTCTTAAATTTTTGCTTAGTGTTACTTTATGCTGCCTTCTGAAATGTCTTTTCCATTTTAAAAAGGAAAGTGATATATCCTTCCTTTCTTCCAGATAGTCTCATAACCCCACAGGGGAGGGGCAATTACACAGCTTTTCCACTTCACAAAGTGACGAGAGAAGTATTGCCTCTGCAAGAGGCAAATCTGCGGGGAAAAAGTATAAGCAGACATATTGTGCTCATCAACTCCCAAGAGGAGATGTGGCCCCTAATTGCCTATGAGACACTACAAAGCACTTATCGTTTTGAAACGACTCCAAAAGTTGCTGCAAAGCACTTCCTGAGATCACGAGTGTGAGACCAGCCTCCAAGTTTGAACCTCAGCTTAGTCAAATAGGAAAACAGCCTGGGAATGAAGATGCCGCAAAAAGCTAGGAGCTGGGGCTGAATTAACCTCCATAAACCAGTTTGAAATTGGTATAACAACATGGATTATTACTCCTGATTTTGTCAAGTGCAAGGTAGCTTTATATTAGCCTAATATAGCTGTTAGGATTATTAAAAAGCAAAATTATTTATTATTGTTAATAATTTTAGGGGGAAAATTAAATAAAGATTGTCCTATCCTATATGCTACAATGAATTCTCTTTGATATGATTACCACATTTTTTTAAACAGTATTTCCACAGTTTAACACCACAAGATGCTCTAGATCATCAGCTACATTACCAGTTACATAGACAGGATTCCCCTGTCAGATCCCAGCACAGGAAGGTAGGAATTTTGCTCTGCCATAGCAAAAACCAGGAACTTTATGACTTTGACAACTTTCAAGTATGGCTTTCTCACAAGATGTCAGATAAGAGTCCGGGATGTCAGCACAAATGTCAGGCTTACAGGTATGCAATTATCAACTTGATCCTCCTTTATATAACTTTAAGCCAACACAATGCAAAATTAGTAAGATGCTAGATATTCAGTTTGAAAAAGAAAATTAGGTCTCCTCTCTATTTGCTTTGATTTTTTTTCCATTAAAAAAAATGAAATTAGTTGAAGTGTTACTGGAATATTCTGAGGGTCTAAGTGCCTGCTGTATGTGTTGAGTTTCTCAAATGGCAACTGAAAGTAATGCAAAATATTATGCTCCTGAGGCCATGAGCTGAGATGGCTGGTGATAGACTTTTCTAGAAGAGCTTTTAGGTGATAAGCTACTATACATGTCATCAAGAAAGGAGCTGTTTTAGTCAGTATAGCTGAGTTTATGTATGCTTGAGAAGGATAAGGAATAAAATAATTCAGAAATTCTGAAAGAACTTCAGGCTTAATACATGCCACCACTGTTTGGGGGGAGGGGGTAATTTTTATTTTATATGCTTTAATATAATATGAAAATCTTCATTTACAGGTTTTAATTCATTTTGCTTTAAGGAATGTGAAAATTCTTCACCCACAAGATATCTTGGGGATGCTGAAAGCAGTGGAGGGGCTTTCCTGGAGCAGCACCAGGCACGATGGATATCCTTATCTGTGCTGCCATCTAATGGCTCACCAGCCTCTGCGGGCGTCGTTCTCGGGAGTTAGTTACTTAAACGAAGCTTTGCATTTGTATTCATAGAGATCAAAGTAACAAAACCAGTGCATGCATTACCTCCCGTGTCTCCCGGAAACAGGGCAAAATCCAAGAGATGAAGCCGTCACCATATTAACTCACACTGCATAAAGTTTGAGACAAAGTTTGAGAACTTCGATGTTTTTGTTTGAATTTCTCAAGACTGAGAAGAATAAGCTTTATCTCTGTAAATGTGGATGAGAAATTTGCTTAACATTTTAAAAGCATTTTCCAGATCAATTGAGCCCAACAACTGTCCTAAGGACAGGCTTCTGCATTTCCCAGATACAACAGACACTAATTTCTATATACTCCCCTCCAAGAACCATAGAATCATAGTATGGATTGGGTTCAAAGGGACCCTAAAGATCACCCAGTTCCAACCCTCTCCATGGGCAGGGACACCCTCCATTAGACCAGGCTGCTGAAAGCCCATCCAACCTGGCCTTGAACACTTCCAGGGATGGTGCATCCACAGCATCTCTGGGCAATCTGTACCAGTGTCTCACCAACCTCACAGTAAAAAATTTCTTCCTAATATCTAATCTAACCTACTCTCTTCCAGTTTTAAACCATTATCACTTATCCTGTCACTAGGACCCTGCACTTGGCCTTGCTGAAATTTATGAGGTTGCCATGGGCCCACTTCTGCCGCTTGCACACGTCCCTTCCCATGACATCCCAACCCTCAGACGTGCCAAGTGCACCACTCAGCTTGGGTCTGCAGACCCACTCTCAGCTCCAGCATAAGCCAGGCAGGCTGCAAGTTATCAAAGCTCTGAGTGGTGTTTGGCAGCATGAAATGGGGAGGGGTAGAACAGCAGAAGTAGGAGGCACCAGAACAAATGGAAAAGTTAGATAGTTTAAGTCAAACCCCTGTACCAGGAGACAACCATAACTGGTCAGCATTCCTCCAAATTGCTCTTGTTGAAAAAGCAGAGGTTAAGGAGGCTACTGAAATAATGACTCTGAGATGATACTAAATGTGGCATTGATGAGTTATGATCATGCAACAGGAGACTATGAGCATCTTCAAAGGTGACAGAACATAGAAAACTGATGGTGCCTAAAGGAACAGAACATCAGATTTAGGTCATCCTAGATAGCATTTGCTCTGAGAAATGCTAAAAGGGTGAAATCTGATTATGGATTACCAGGCTGAGGGCTGGGAGCAGCTAAAGCCCCTAATCCCAGAGGAAGAATGCAGGGACTCTAGAAGCCATTAATAGATTGACCATGAGAAAAAGCATGCTGTGAGGGTGCAGTGAGACCCAGCCTGTGGCAGGAATACCAGTAACAACGAACTCTTCCTGCCTGGTGAGGCTGTGCAGCGTCCCAAAATGATGTCCCTACCACTCCCAAAGGAGCTGGAGAACAGGAACTGGAGGCAGAACCATCCTACACAGGCACAGCCCGAGGAAGGAAATGGCTGAGGATATAGCAAAGCCCAGAGAAGTAAACTGGAAAAAGTCCAAAGCCAACACTAGAGTTGGGACAGGATTTTTGGCAGAGAAGCTCCCAAAGCAATAAGAAAGTATCACCACACGCATATATTTCATGTATTTCATACTGAGACACCCGGTAGTCTTCTCAGAGGCCTTAGACCATGGGCCTTCAAAATGAATTTGTTAAATAACATGGCATTGCATGTATGTGAGCACACTTAATAATAACTCTGCCTGCTCTTAAATAATAACTCTGCCTGCTGCTTTTGCAGGACAGGAGTCACTGCTTGGTGTTGAGCTCTGAGGAACTACCACAGCAGGTGATACTCAGATTTGCAAGTCATTTCTAGACTCTGCTTCTGTTCTCACAGGGAGATCACACCTCCAGCTGCCACCAAATGAAATGTATATTATATATATGCTATATATAATTATATATTCCTTATATATTCCTTCCCCTTTTTGCTGCTTCTCTACCCTTATAGGCGCCTCCAAAGTAGAGAAACAAAATACATATATATCTGTATTCAGAACCCATTAAAAACTCACAGACACATCACATTTTACTGTTTTTCAGTAGCATGTATTTCTCTTTTTTTCCTTTTTACAAGAATTTCAGAGGATGAAGAGCCTCAGCTGAACTTTTATAGATCGGAAAGTGCAGGGAACAATCTCAGAACCTGAGATCCATGCCTGGGAAATGTGGAGTCACAGTGTTGCAGAAACACCCATGTTGGAGGGGCTTTGGGAGGCCTCTAGTGCAACCTCCTGCTCCTTGGGGTCTGGGCACTATCCATTCAGGTCCTGTAAACATTAGTGGTGAAAAATACATGGTATTTCTGCGCAGGCTGCTCCAATGCTTAATTAATCTCACAAATGAGTCAACAATTAAGTAAATATCAATAGAGAGATGCTGACACATGATATCAGAGCAGCTGCTATGTGTGTGGCTACATTCTTAAAGGGTACCATTCCAACCTTCTTACAGTATGGTTTTAACTCATAGGCATGTGCACAGAGGCCAGATTTTAATGTATTAGTAGTGCTAACTTGTCATTGGTACTGAATTATATTCTTGCTGTAGTTCGGAAGGAATGTATTTCACCTAAACTTATCCATTCTACCTGTAAGAGGTAAAGCCAGAAAGATTTATTACTGCGTTGAGAAGTAATAAAGGTATATAGACCGACAGAGAAATTATTGGTGTGTAACCCTCACATTTGTAGCTGTGTTTTCTCCAGAATTCCCCAGCTAGAAAAAATCAGGTTGAGCTAACATGTGGCTCCCAGACCTGTGCCTGCAGCCTGGACAGTACATTAAACAACTCTGCCAGCACACAGTACCTCTGCGTCATGTTGTATAAAAACACTAGGTTTTGAGAAAATTGTTTTGTGTTACTGGGGTGGATTGGAAGATTTGCAACAGGTTGTCGGTGAAAACTGAAACACGATGTTACGCAAAGGTGCTGCTGAAACCTAGAAGGAAGTGAAAGAAGTTAAGCCCAAGTTCCTTGTGCTGGTACAACTTGGTGGATATAGGAGCACACAGGCTGGCTTGGTGCTGTAGAAGACCAGTGTTACAGTCAGAGGTGTCTGCTTCCAGACTGTGAATTCTGTTTATCTAGGACCCTCTTCTGCTAGTGGGAGAAGTCTTTCCAGACACTGGGAAAATACTCATAATCTGGAGACAACTGTGTGGTGTTACATCATCACAACTCCTGTGTCTTACTGGACTTGAACAATCTCTTGAAGGTAATGAGTCTTGTTTCCCATTTCTGTGATTTTTCTCTTCCCACCATCTCCCTTCTACTTTCTATTGCTAATTACCCTACTTTTTTAATTGAGAGTTTATAATAACTAGTGTTAATCTGAAAACCCAAATAATTTATCCTGGACTACTCAATAAAGAGGTATAGATTTATTATATTTGTTTTGCTTTATTTTGTTGGGTTTGTTGTGGGTTTGGTTTGTTTGGTGTTTTTTTTTCCTGTTCTTAAGGTGACTTCTGAGCACTCACAGTCATGGTGAAATGCAGGAAAATATGGACATAACATATTGTAAAGTTTTTTAACCCAGAAGGCAAACAAAAAATACTCAAAGCTCAACTGCACTTAAGCCTCATTATTTTTAAGCCAAGTTCATGCTGCTTTGTAGTCTAACTCACCATATTTTAATGCCAAATACTGCAGTAACTAGGTAAAAAGAGCACTCATCCAGGGGTGTGGAAAAGAATATGCCAGCCAGATGTCGTCCCAGGCCAGAAAATGAAGCAGCACACAGCAGGGAAAAAGAAGCAGCTCCTCTAGGTCTGAGCTGCCTGGTGCAGCGCCTGCTGGGCATTGTGCCAGAAAACAACAGCCTGAAGTGTTTTTCCCAGTTCTCACTCCTGTTGCCTCTTTTTCTCAGCATGTTTTCATGTTAAGATTTTACAGATGAAGCTTTTGACTCACAGTCCAGCACTCATCTTGTTGTCTTTCCTTTGTGTTCTCTATCCCAGATGCCAGATAGTTAGTCCCTTTTTAAGCAAAGAGATTTATTGAATACAATAGGAAGTAAAGGAAAATGACTTTCCAAAAGGGCAAGGGAGGAGAAATATTTATGAAGACAGAGTATTCCAGAGCCCCAGTACAGCCCAAACCAAGATTAATATTATGCACACCATGTTGTTAGGTGAGAAGCCCAGTGATACCTCCAAACCTCCCAAAGTCAAGGGAAGGTCCAGTCAAAGACACTGATATGCTGCAGTTGTGTACAGGTTTTGGGGTCATCACAGAAGGAAGAGAATCAGCAGGGCTTGAGCACCACAAGCCCGGACTTCACTGCATGTGTTAAGAACCAGATGTGCTACTAGAAAAAACTATGTACTTGTATGCTATAGCTGTGAGAGATCAGTAGGATCCTTTTCTTGGGACTGGTCAGAAAGTTTAACCAGGAGAAGATCAGCAGATGCATTACTCAAACCAGGTGCAATTTCTGTCTCCACATATGTCCAGCCTCGTGGCTTGGTGATCCTGGTTCTTTCTTGTGGCTGGGATTAGTCTACCCTGTGTCCAGCACCATCAGAACTACAAGTTTTCCCAGTACCCCAGTAATGTCCTCTTTACCAGACAGAAGCAGAAAATTGTCTGCTGGTCTCAAATCTTCATCAGCTTCATCAAAGCATGAGCCTCAGCCACATTTTTACCTTGGCTATCCAACACGCTAAAATCCCAAATGAATCACTGATAATCTGGTGCCGTGGTGGGTTTATGTCAATCCAAGCATGAGCCGCTGTCAAGAGGAGCAGCCCTGCCTGCCCCTGCCTGCTCCCATCACCTCACCAGTATTGATACTGGTGCCTGTCTATGTGCACAGTCAGCTTCACCACTGAGCTGGTTCAACCCACTTTATGGCCACATGATTATCAGTGCCAAAATGCATTGAGGAGCACCAGCTTGGGGACTCAAAGGGAAGCCTGTAGTGGATTGACATATTTTGTTCAAGCACCCTACACAACGACTGTGTGTGCAGAGATAAGCCTGGTACATCCTGATCCCACTGGTGACACTGTGCATAGTCTGGACAACCCACTCAGCACTTGCACAGGTGGTCCAAAACACCTCACATGTGTCAGACATGAAGGACACTTGCTGTGAAGTCCCTCTCTGTGTGACCACTAAGATCCCTGAATATGCAGAGACTGTACTGGACAAGTCTGACCACTCAGCAGGATGCACTGGATGTGCCCATTGCTCCCAAGACACAGCAGGATCTCTCATTTATCTATGGGAATGGCAGCTCCTCCTAGGACAACACCACCTCCACCCATGATTCTGCCTGCAGCATCCCAGATTTCCTACTGGTAGTTGACTGTCCATTCTCAGGACTGTCCTGAAAGCAATTGCTGTGGCATCAGGTGAGACAGACACAGATGAGTCAGCTGTAAATGCTACCCGAGACAGGGAAGAGACATGACTTCGACTACAGAGGTTTTTTAATCTGAAAACAAAGCCTTCCATACATCTGGAAGTTGACACTACTCAAATAAATATGACAAAAATGTGTAAGTAGGAGGGTTATTCATTGTTAGTACATAGCAAGCTGCCTCCATTTCAAGTTTTGAATCAAGATTTTCAGCAAAGCAATAGTTGGCCTTGATCGAGGCATTTCTAAGTGCAGTGGTATGTGTACAGAGACAGTATCACAGCATGTAAAACCCAGACAGCCCTGAAAGACAGGCTTTAGCAAATCTTCCTGCTGTTGTTCAATGAGGAATTGCCCCTAGCTCTTCCCTGCCCCTCCCTGCCAGGACTTGGTGAGCCTATCATGGGGCTCACAGAAGGGAGTTTGCCACTTACATTTAAAAAGTCATGATTGTTAGAAACAGGCAATTAGGATGAGTATGCAGGGTCCTCTAGTGACTCCTCTGAGGCCATTAATATCCACAGAGAAGCTGGGAAAGAGGGGAAGAGCCACAAAAGAGTTAGGAGGGAGAAGAGGAGTCACGACTTGGGAAGAGTAACTTAAACTGAAGGAAGGGGATTTACCTGATTTAATTTACCAGAGCCCTCCAGACAGCTCACAAAGCAGCCTGGCTTCCAGCTGACGTAATATATGTTATGCAAATGCAGTATAATTAACATTATTTGACTGGAAAAGAAGTATTTCCAAGTTTCATTAGGCTTATAAGGAAAAAAAACACTATTTTAGATTAATATTCCTGAGCAAAAATAGAATTGTGGATTCAGAGTTGATGTTTGCCATGGCAAGTTATTTATATACTTATTTATAGTACAGATGCTAGTGAAATTACTTGAAGGAGGCAGGAGAAGCAAACAACCTTTGGCCAAATGTGAAGAACATGCACTGCACTGAGCACCATGCTTTCCTCAATATGTTATGCATTCCCTCAGCTTCTATTTCATCAAAGCTTGATTGAACTCAAGGTTCACAAGAAACACAGGATTGAGTCCCAGCAAAAGGATATTTTCCCCTTGTTTTCCTCTGCCGTATGCAAGCAGGAGCAGTGAAAACAATGAAAGACCAAGCTGCACCCTTTTGCTATGCACGACTTCCTGAAATTTCTCCTGGGCCAGATAAACCAGGCTACAGAAAAACACAGGTCAAGGTTAAAATGGCATCTGCTAGGATGCTGTGGAATTTGGAAACAGTCATATTTTCACACCATCTGCTTCTTTTCGATAAATTACTTCATGACCTGGGTGTATAATAAGATGTAATGAGAAAATGTAAGCTGAATATCCTTCTAGCCTTCACTAATCTCACCAGAGAAGCAACAGAAGTCTTGTTTTAAACTAAGGAAGGACAAAAAGCACTAAAAGCTGCATGGGAAATGGCCCAGAACTGCAGAGGATTTGGACAAGAAGCTTTCAGGGCTGCAAGCGGAGGGCTGGCTGGGGACGGCAGAACCAGCCGCTTTGTCACTGCCCTGGGGCAGCAGCCGACCTTCACCCAGAGCAGCACATGTGTCAGCGCCCGCCAGACCGGCCCACCCGCTCGGATTAACCAGTTCGAACTGCGTATTTGGAATAAACAGCAGGAACTTTCCTGGAGGGGATTAGCGAGTGCCTGCAGTGCCTGTCCTGACCTGAACGCAGATCTGAGGGCATCCCCGGCATCGCAGCTGCAGCGAACAGCTGAGAGGGGCTCATGTCTTCATCAGGCACCGACCAAAAACGAGGCAGACAGGACGGCACTCTGCAAGGAGCGGTGCCAGCTGGAGGCTTTCATTCCCACCCCAGTTGTCACGGCCCTGTCTGAGGTGACCACGCTGCTGCCACTCGCTTCTCCGGTCGCCCACCAAAGGAACAAAAACAGGGAATTGTGTCATGGGATGGGAGAAAGGCCAACACTCCGTTGAGGCAGCAAAAGGACAACCCACCGACAGAGGCTCAGAGGGAGCTGAGACATCCCAGAGATGATGTCTGCCCACAGTCCAAGAAGTGCCCGAATCTGTTTTCATTTAAACCAGTTTTACAGTCTGGACTGGACTGGGACTCATATGCACTTTATGTGGCCGACACAACCCGCTCTGCCCTGCAGGAGATGACAGACAAGCCACGAGTGGTTTGCAGCCTCAGAGCGACTGCAGATGCCCAAAGACCAGGGCGAAGCCTGCTCACTTCTTTCTTTCTGTGACTCTTCCCACGGCTGGCTGGATCACTTGGTGGTTTCTATGTCCCTTCCCTGCCTAGAGGCAATGTCAGCTTCTCCATACAGGCTGAACAGGCTTCATACACTTTCTCTGGAGTCTGGAGTAGCTTTACAAACCTTGGTGCTGTGCAAAGGTACAGAAAATGTTCTTATGGCTGCTGCCACCACCCAGGATGCAGGGTGACGGTCTGTGGAGCTAATCGAGTGGAAGGTGCTGGTGGCAACCTTCAGAAGGAATCCTGGGGAAGGGGGAACCTACCTGTTACCAAACATTGCAGCATCTCTGTGGTTTTTTTCTCTGTTTCCTCATGTTTCCTGCTTGTGTCCTGCTGCCACCAGTCTGTGCAATTCCACAAATTAAAAATTTGAAGCTTTTTTCAGGTGAATCTTGTGGAGTTAGAAACATAGCTCCCAAGAGCATGATTTTCTCAGTGCAGAACTGTACCTGCAGACTGATGACCACTTGCATGCACACACGTGAACATTGCAGCATGCTGACACTGCCCTTCTGTAGCTGCTTTGGGACAGGAATACATTAGTGCACACCAGAAAAAAAACAGCATTAAAGGAAAGCTGTGCAACAGAGGGATGTTACACTTAAAATAATGTTTGGGATCATCCAAGGAACACAGACAGAGGGCAGGTAAAGCATGTACAGTATATTCCTTATTATCTTCTTGTGATGTTCAGCAATTTACAAAGGTACCAAACCAATGCCAGATTCAGACTCTCACCAGGATCTGACATGTTACAAACCACAAGGTAAAAAATCAAACACAATGGCCTCACCTTCTTGATAAAAATATGGGAGTGGTTTCTTTATATCTCATCCGCCCTTAAGGGAAGAGATACATGGTCTGGGGCAGCAGAACTGGAAACTGTTCCATAGGAAGTAATATAATCCAAAGTCCTATGTATTTTTTTAGCTGTTCAGCCCTGCCCCCTGATAAAGCAGGTATTTCAGTATGTGGCACCTGTGTTAATTGAATGCCCTCTTAAACGGAAATGAGGAAAGCCNACAGGTGCTGATGGTGCTAATGTGAACCTCCAGGTCACTTGCTTGACAAGGGCAAGGTTAATCACAAGGGCAAGGTTAATCCTTCATAAGCAAGAACATTTGAAACTTTCCGACCAGACTTTGCTTTCCCAGTCTCTGTCTTTTTGGCCTCACATTTTAAGCAGAACAACAGCCAGCAAAGCGAGCAGGAAACAACAGCTCCTTCCTGCCACACAGCCGCAGCCATCCACGCAGGGAGCTCGCCTGCCCCGGGCTGGGTTTGGGACTCGCCCAGCGCTGACCAGCATCCCCGTCTGAATTAGAATCATACAATAGTTTGGGTTGGAAGAGCCTGCTAAAGGTCATCTAGTCCAACCTACTGTCACTGTCCTGTTGCCATTAAAGCTAAGTAGAAGACTGGGAGAGAGATTATCCCAGCTGAATCCCAGTAAACAGCAGCAGAGCAGTAGTTCTGTGCCAAATGTGATAATGATTTTTTGTTTAATCATTTCTAAATTCTTTACACTTCACGTATGTATTCCTATTGCCTGTAGTGATAGGACAAGGGATGATGGTTTTAAACTAAAAGAGGGTAGATTTAAACTAGATATGAGGAAGAAATGTTTTACAATCAGGGTGGTGAAACACTGGCACAGGTTGCCCAGAGAAGTTGTGGATACTCCATCCCTGGAAGCGGTCAAGGCCAGGTTGGATGGGTCTCTAAGCAACCTGGTCTAGTGGAAGGTGTCCCTATCCACAGCAAAGGGGTTGGAAATATATGGCCTTTAAGACCTCTTCCAACCAAAACCATTCTTTGATTCTATGAGACAGCTTCTGTTAGGAGAAGGGAAACTGCTGTGCCAAAGATTGACTACAAGAGAGCATTTCTTTGAAGAGAAATATAATGGTAAAGCAATTACATCAGGAGGGTACCCACTATTTTCAAACAGAAGAAAAATACTGAGAGGAGAACTCAGAACACAGTGTATTAGAGGTTTAGTCAGCATGAGGCAGGGAGGATGGAGGGATGACAGAATGACAGGACTATAGGGCAGAAGAGGTTTTTAACATCCACATTAATTTTATTGTGCACATGCATCAAAGGTGCCTATGAAGATATGTAAAACTGTGTGTCCCAATTGAAGAGAGCAGAGTTGACCTACATCCTTTCCCCTTCTCCACGGCCTAGCTTTTGGAGTCCCACTGCTACATTATACAGCTTTGCTGGATGCTCTTTATCTTGGCTGTTTCAAAGCCCATGTGGGAGAGCAATACTGGGCACTTGGTATTTTCTGGGCTTTCCCCTGCCCAAGGGTTTACTGTTTGTGAGGATGCCAGAACTCCTTCTCTTGTTCTGTCCATAATCCACTACCTGAAGGGTCTGGCTCTCTGCCTGGGCAGCTGCAAAGAATTAGCCCAGCTGAGGTTCAGCACACAGGGAGAGAGTGCAGACAAGACTTCTTTTTTGCCATTCAATCCACTCAACTTTCAAGAAACCTTGGAATTAAAAGTCCTAAGTACAAGTGTTGAAATTGAATGTAAGGTCAGCGCTGCTTTGTAGCAATCTGGGTTTCACTGATGCAGATTTGCATCACATCAAAAGTGCTGTGAGAGGCCCAATTTTTTATTTTTGCCTTGCATCCCATCCTTGGGATGTCTTTGGTGGTTCATATTAATTTACATTATTTCCTAAGAGGAGTTGTGTCTTTTTTTCATTGCAGAGAACTTTTGGTATTCTCGCAAAGGAATTACCTGTTTGTTTCAGATAGCTTTGCTGATTCCCAACATCAGTTTTTCCCAACATCAAGATGAACATTATTTTGGGTGCAAAATTTTCCTTTCTACTTCCTTTTCTGGCTGTACTGGTACTCACAGATTTTAAGTATTTGTTTGGACTAAAGAATTTTAGAAAGTACATTTCCCATTCATCCTCAGTTCATTGGTCTTTATCTTTCACAATGCTTCCAAAAGTTTTAACAATTGAATATTGACCTTGAGAACTTCTGAAGTTTCCAAATGCTCAGGAGTTCAGAAAAAAAAGAAAGCCAAATTATAAATCACTTCATGCTGAAAAGAGAGGCTTTCTAAATAACTTCCATAGCATTATTCTTAAAATCATACCTGATAAGGGCCTCAAAAGTATCCCAGGCCAATATCTTCCCCAAGACAAGGTCAGCTATGTACTTTGGATACGTTAACCTCTTAGCCAGTTCCCACAAGGATAATTACTTGCTGATGACCAAGTCAGAAAATATTTCTCCCTGGACAAAGCAGTAGATTATTTATTTCATGCCCTGTTGTTGTTTATTTTTAGTAGTTCTCATGTTTCATTTTCAGTGCTGACAGGAATTGTGTAAGGTGAACTGGATTATTCCTGCATACTAAGGGGTTCAATTTCATGTCTGGCAGGAAGCGATATAAACTGGAAAAGGAAACCTACTTGCAAATGGAGGGACATACAACCTTTGCTACTTCTTCCACTGTTTTCTTCAATATTGATTATCAAGGACACCTTCATCTTCTTGCTAGTCTTTTAGGACTGATGCACAAATCTGCCCTGTGGTTTGTCCTTTGCCAGCATCCATTTACTCAGGGCACTTTTGTTCCCCTCCTGGGGTCTTCTCAGGGCCAATACCAATATAAACCTGGCTCTGAGGATCATCACCATTATTAACACCAAAGAAAAAAAAGCAAGAGAAGATGTGTTAGAGAAGATGGGGGAAGTGCATGTCCTTGTACTGTCATGGAGAAAGTCTTCATAGTGTTCTTACTCCTAGTTGCCATTCTCCTGGTGAATTCATCCACCCTGACACAAATAATCTACAAACAGCAAAAAAACCCTTTCTAGTAGTCTGTCACTTTACAGGAAATAAACAATGGCACAATTACTCACTAATATCTCATAGAAGTCACACTAATTGCTTCTGCTGAAGCTCCAGGCCTTCTTATCAAACCTGCCAGGCTGAAGTAACTGGAAGTCTATAAACCAGTAAATAATTAACTTTGAAGATTTCCTTCTTGCATCTCCTCGTGCCTCTTTTGCCTGCAACAGTGAATGGCTGAGCAACAATTCACAGGATTTCTATGGAGAACTGTTTGGTCTTTGTGCCACTTTGATGCCACTTTAAATCAATTGAACACTTCCAAACAAATTAGGCATATAAAAAATAATCTAGAGAGGAGGGTCTGGACATGCTGGGACATCCCTCCAACCAGCTCCTGCCGTGACATGAGTGAGGGCTGCCACGGCGAGGGGGCAGTACCAGCCCCCAAACCCCATTTCTCTGGGTAGGTTTGTTTGTAACACCTCTGCATCCTTCTTCTTCTTTGCAGGAAGATGCCAAGGGCTGACATTTGGGCCAGAGCTCCTGTCTGAAGCAACGACTTCTCTCTGATCCACTGCAGTCGAGTCCCATGAGGAAACACCACAAGATGCTCTCCTTCCTGAGAAATACCTGTCTTTTCCTCCTCTCTGTGGTTTAATTAAAGCATTTTAGCAATTTCTGCTCAGCAGTTTCACCCTGCAGGAACTCTGTCAGCTCTAAGATTTTGCCTTGGGAGTGCAGCCATTTTGGGTGTTTGCCTGGGCATCAGGGCCTACCCCTCATTTACTTTTACCAGCTCAAACATGCTTTAACCCACAAAAACTCCTTAATGAAGCTGCACATTCTTAGCAAACCCAGCTCCTTCAAGACTATACTGGTATATTATCATTCCAACCATCTTGTTTTCTGATAGGGCCCCAGTGCCTGCCTGCAAGCATGTTTGCTTACACAAGGGATGCTGGTCCTCTGCAGATTTCTTCATCCTGACTCAAAAGAGCCACTGCAAAGGTACAGCAGTGGGAGGCAGATGGGGTTTTGTACCTGGCAAACAGCTCACATGCTTACGTGCACCTATGCAGCCACAGGCACTGCAATCTTTCCCATCCTGTCAACTTGTGTGGGTCAGTAGTGATAGGATCATCACAGAGAATAATGCTAAATTATGCCTCATGAGTGACCTTCATCAGTGATTGACACATGGTCCACAGCTGGTCCCCAGCAGCACAGACACAGGATAGCAAGTCTCCACATGAGGTCCTCCTCCTTTTGGAAAGGTTTCCCTTCCCTCCCAAGAAGCTGATCTGCAGCTGGTGTCTCTGGCAGGAAATCAACAGCACAGGGTAACACTAATGCATTTGAGTATTGATACCACTCCTGCAATGGCCACCCTGCTTCTTCACACCTCCATTTGCTACCAAACTACTCGAAATTGGGAGCAGGAGACACTCTCCTGCTGTGCAGCAGCAGAGGAGGTCTGAATCCCCTGGGGCAGGAGAAAAGCCAAGGCAGCAGCTGCAATGCCTGTCCCTCTAAGGTTTCACCCACACTCCCCAGTGCCATGTATATAAATTAAAATTAACTTATTAAAGTAAATTAAACTTGTCTGAAACCATTCCCTGGCAGAGAATGGCAAACACCCTTTCTGTTGAAGTCTCAGCCTCTAAAGCTTCACCCAGGCTACCCCCTGGAAAGGGCACCTGACACATGCTAATTCCCAAATCTCAGCTCAGCTTCATCTGGGTGACTGTCTTTCCCGAAGGCCAAAACCAGGCTAGAAACCACTGTATTGGTATAGATGGCTGAGCTCCATGCCACACAAAAAGCTCTCTGATGGTACTTAGTTTGATGCAGGACATTTTTCTCAACCAAATTTACCTCCCTACTGGACCATGACACCTACAGAGATGAGGTTTGATCCTGAATTCGGTGAGCCTCTTAGCTGACTGTTCTTAATGAAGAGAAGACATTTCTGTGGATGTAAGTTCTTTTTAGGTTTCTCAGGTCAACCATGGTCTTTAAAAATCTGATTTAATCAATCAGTATGACCAAACTTGCCTTCCCCATAACATACTGCTTTACAGATAAAACAGCCCACCTGGTGCTCTCCACATTTGGGACAAAAGAGGC
The DNA here is from genome assembly GCA_013400675.1 of Oxylabes madagascariensis. NCBI lineage: Eukaryota > Metazoa > Chordata > Aves > Passeriformes > Timaliidae > Oxylabes > Oxylabes madagascariensis. The sequence continues at coordinate 28,791 of VYZR01091059.1, forward strand.
TTGCAGCTGTCCTATAGAGCATGTTGTTAACTTACACCTTGTTTGGGCTCTCCAGAAACCAGTCTCTTGGAGTGCAGACCTGCCACAAGAGATCCAAGAATGGCCTATGTTCCCCTGGGTTCTGCTCCATCCTGTAGGCAGCTCCCCACACATGACTGCTTGCAGAAGAGGGAATATCAATGCCACAAAAAGCTGTTACCCATTAATAAAGGCTGCTTTTAATTGAGGCATGATAAATAATTTCAAATAAGTTACAAGTGTTGGTCATTGGATCTTCTAGCAAAATCCTCTAAACGAGCTATTCCTGGTTTGTTTCAAATGATAGTACAGACTTTCAAAGCACTGAATGCTGAGAAACTAAAATACTTAGGTCTAACAATGGATTGCATTATTAAATATATTGATATTTATTTAATCAGTTATTATAAATCTCAAAAGAAGTGCTTTAAAAAGCTGAAAATAAAAAAAAAAAGTCAAAGAATGTAAGAAGGGCTGTCTTTGCTGTTTTGTGTACAGCACACTTTAATACTAAAAAGATGCTGCTAGACCAGTATTAAACATTCCTTCTGTATACGAGTGATTACATGGGTATGAAGATGAAGGGAATTAATGTCACCAAAACAGCACAAGTTCTCCCTTTTCTCCATAGAGCTTTCTGTCCCATGTGCTAACTGTGCTTTGCAAAGGGCTGAGACATTTTGCTGGGAAGCTTCTGAGGGAATTTATTTTAATAAACAATTTTAATTTTTAATAAGGATGGTAAGAAGTTGGGTAAATGTTGTGGGGAGGTAAAGTGAGGGCATGAAACCTGAGGAAAAAAAATATACACACACATATATATACACATATCAAATACCCTCTGGTACTACAGAGGGAGGAGAGGAGTGTGGTATTTTCAGTAGTATTTAGGCAAAACCCCCAATTATTAGAAAAAGCACCAAATGACTAACACTGACTCACTCTCTTGGCATGATGTAGGTAGATTTCCTACTGTTATTTGTAGTTGTGTTCTGGTCTGGTTATGACATGTTGTCAGTAGAGTGGTTTGAAAAGTGTTAGCCTGGGGTCCAATAGTTCTTTTGTGCCAGTCAGTATCCTATAAAATACAGAGTTCTTTGAAATTTCTTCACATACCTCAAAATTCAGCCACCTGTTTTCTTCCTGCAGTCCCCCCATCACCTCCACAGTCCCTACAATTTGGCTTACTAGCACTAGTGGAGTTCAGTTTATACGTTTCTTTGCCTGTTAGCTGTTAGGTTCTGTCTCTTCCTGGCTGCTTGCTCCAGGAAGGGCCTCTTCCTTATCCTGGCTGGTAACAGGAACCCTTGTGAGACACAGAGATTATCTTGTTTCGTCT